>JAHIAM010020991.1:0-16656 GCA_021605205.1 Aegilops longissima | reverse complement strand
GCAGAAAGTACCAATCTAAAATATTGAGGATTTTTCCGAATTGTTGTTTGTTGTTTCCGCCTCATTTAAACTTGCCTAGTTAGGTAGTTTTGTTGTGCTTCACCTCTTGCCATGTTTAATAACATCTAATATTGTTTGGTAACCTAACCGAGATCAAACTAAATATGTCAATGTGAGGTTTTGTCAATATGCAACCTGCTGTATATTGAGCTCCACTTAACTTGTAGTGTTGTTTGTGCATATTGCCATGCCATGCCTCTTTAACCGGACATGCATCATACTTGATTGTGCATCATGCCATGTTTATGATTGTGTGTTTACTATGTTGTTTGCTTCTTTCCGTTTGCTTCTCTCGTTAGCTTCTGCTTGCTCCGGAGTTGTGAGGATTCATTCGACTTCGTCCGCTTGTCTTCTTCATGGACTCGTTCTTCTTCCTCATGGATTTCGCAAGATGACCATACCTCGAAATCACTTCTATCTTTGCTTGCTAGATGCTCGCTCTTTTGCCATGCCTATGCTACGATGCCTACCACCTGCTTATCATGCCTCCCATATTGCCATGTCAAACCTCTAACCATCATTTCCTAGCAAACCGTTGTTTGGCTATGTTACCGCTTGCTCACCCTCTTATAGCGTTGTTAGTTGGTGAAGATGAAGTTTGTTCCTTGTTGAACATGGAGATGTTGTTCTTGTTGGAACATGTTTACTTGTTGGGATATCACAATATATCTTATTTAATTAATGCATCTATATACTTGGTAAAGGGTGGAAGGTCGCCTTATGCCTGGTGTTTTGTTCCACTTTGCCGCCCTAGTTTCCGCATATCGGTATTATGTTCCCGGATTTTGCGCCCTAACGCGGTCGGGTGATTTATGGGACCCCTTGACAGTTCGCTTTGAATAAGACTTTTCCAAAGAAGGCCCAACATTGGTTTTACCATTTGCCTCACTAGCCCTTTTTCCTTGGGTTTCGAGCCCAAGGGTCATCTTATTTTACCCCGCCGCATGCTCGTCGGAGTGCTGGTCCAAACTGCGCCCGGTGGCACTCAGGGCAACTGGTTCGCCACCGGAAGTTTGGACAATCCGTGTGCCTCGAGACCAGATATGTGCAGCTCCTATCAGATTTGTCGCACATCCGCGGCTTTGCTGGTCTTGTTTTATTGCTGTGAAATGTCTTGTAGCCGGATTCCAGACTGATCGGGTCTTCCGGGAGAAGGAATATCTTCGCTGATCGCGAGAGCTTATCATGGGCTGTTGGGACACCCCGCAGGTTTGAACTTTCAAAGCCGTGCTGCGTTATGTGGCAGATGGGAATTTGTTAATGTCCGTTGTAGAAAACCCGGTTGATATTAATTAAAATACACCAATCAGTGTAACTGATGGTCTCTTCATGAGTCCGGAAGTGAACACGTGTTGGAGTTATGTTTGACGTAGTAGTTTCAGATCACTTCTTGATCATAGTTGTTCGATCTGCTTTGCTTTCTCTTCTCGCCTTCTTTGCATTGTAGCCACCATATATGCTAGTCGCTGCTGCAGCTCCACCTCACTACCCTGTCCTACCTTTAAGCTTAAATAGTCTTGATCTCTGGTGTGAGATTGTGAGTCCCCGTGACTCAGATACTTCCAAAACCAGTTTGTGTGCCGATGAAACTGCAGTGAGATCCAAGCTCAAGGAGGAGCTCGATGAAGATCTTGTTCATTGTGTTGTTTTGGTTTCAGCTGATCAAGAGGGAGCCTCAGCTGGGACGATCGGGATCTGTGTAGCATTTGGGGTAGTCTTTTTATTTTGGTTCGTGAGTCGGACCTTGATTGTATATGTATGATGTAATGCTTTACTCATGTATTGTGTGAAGTGGCATTGTAAGCCAACTATGTTTCTCTTTCCTTATGTATTACATGGTTGTGTGAAGATTACCTCACTTTGACATTGCTTTCAATGCGGTTATGCCTCTAAGTCGTGCTTCACACGGGAGATATAGCCGATCGAGAGCATTACAAGTTGGTAATCGAGCCTTCCACTTAGGAGCCCCTACTTGATTGTTTGTTGACGTGTTGAGTCTAGAACGGAAAATGTTTTGAGTCTTAGGATTTTATATATCGAGAGTAGGATTTTTTACCCTCACCCCTTCCCTCGTGAGGTATCCCGACGAGAGTTTTGACTTTTCTCCTAAATTTCACTAAAAAATTTAGGATCACGGGTATCTTGGAATCGTTCATGGTTTTGTGACGAGAACATTGTTCTTGGTGCCTACATTTAGGGGTTGTGGGTTGTCCCGGGAGTTGAGCCGAGGTGTTGTCGCCACAATTTTATCGTTACGCTCGAATACCGAGTTTTCCGACATCGAAATCTCTTTTGTGCGTTGGGTGAGATAACCCATAGCCCAAAGATCGGGCGAAAAGGGAGTATTGCCATGACTTGTATAACGGATGTTTTTCAAGGTCGAGGTACCGATTTCGAGGATTTCTTGGTTATGTGTTGAAGGATGGATACAATGGATCTAGGTATTGTTAGTTTGGGTGATATTTTGTGTCCCCGTATCCCCAACAGATTGCATAACCGTAAAGTTTCGAGTTTATAGGTGGATTCAAGTATCCTAAATATCTTTCCAGATGCATGATATGGGATTGGGTAAATCTTTATCATTGTTTGTTCCGCTTATTCGAAGCCAAACTTTTGTTTTTTTTTTTTTGTGGTATTCGAAAGGTTTCAATGTCAAGTGTTGATTCCATACTTTTTCTAAATGGTGTTCTCATATTGCTATGTGAATACTAATCCTTCTTGATCATCGAGATCGTCATGTTAATTTTTCAACCGGGGTTTTCTTTAAGTGGATTCGATCATTTCAACATTTGCAAGATCAATTTGTTTTTCTCAACTGTTCGCTTCATCCACCAAGTTGCCTTTGTTTTCCCGCCTCCCATTTTCTTCAAGGACTCAGATTTCTTAATCAAGTATCAATTTTATTGAGTAAGTCTTCATTCTTTTCCTTTCATGTTTTATCCGTGATTTCCATGAAGACGCTTAAGGAAGTTTCAACCTTATCATTGTTCCATTCTAATTTTCTTTCTCCGTGGATTTAAGTCAAGTTTTCGGTTGATCGATTCTTTTCATCGCTCAAATGCTTTCATTTTGCATCTTTAATCATCCACTTTCGCTATTCAATTGTTCCGGAGTGGAAGATATCTCGGATTCTAGTTTCCATTCTTAATCCGTTTGTATTTCGAGATTGCTATCTCATTCAAGCCATTTAATTCTACCGGCAATATCTTTTCAAACAATTGTTCAACGGTGGTTTTTGAGGGAACCTGTGTCTTTTCCCGTGATCTTACCTAACCTTCTAATTTTCCGGAGTTATTCTCAAATTCTTGCAAAGTTTGATGGGATGAATTATCATCACCAAATGTCTTTCCCAAGATCTTCAAATTATTTTCATTGTTGGTTCAACCTTTCTAATTTTCATTCCGAGTGTCTCAACAATTCATGGTGGTTTCTCGTCATCATTCTCAACATTTGAAGACCAAAGAAGGATTTCTCTAAATCTTGGTCCATTCTCTTAAGATTCATGGTTCTAGCTTGGCCATCCTCTCATAATTATTTTTGTGAGAATTCTTTTAACCCAAGAGCATTTCAGAGTCTTTTCAGTTTGTTCTTCGAGCCCATCATCTCGAATTATTCATTCCATTTCATTTGTTCTCCAAATCACCTGCATCATTCAAGTATTCACTAATCAGTTCAGATCTCTCCGTTTCATGTATCTAAATTTCTCAAGTATCTTCCTCATTTCTAATTCCCATTGTTTTTTTTCTTCGTTTTTTTCAATTTTACGGTTTGTTCAAGATTTCCTTTGTTATCATATCAATTTATTCGTTGTTTCAATCCTACCGGGTTCCTGAAGACCTTCCCAAGTTTTGCTTATATCTATCTTTAATCCTTTCTACGAATAAGTAGTATGCCAAATCCATTGCTTGTCATCAATTTAATTGGTGAAGGGTCAAGATAATGTATTTCTTATTCTTGTTTCATCGAGTGTTCAATTCTTATTGGAGGTCCATCAAAATTTTATTTCATTTATTCATCTTTCTTTCCAAGTTCCAAGTTTTCTCTATATCATTTCAAAGCTTATCTTATCACCGCAAGGCTTCACCTTGTGTTGTCAACTTTCTTTCTTTTATCACCCTTTGGTTACCGGAGTTCATCATGGAGGCTCTACATGGTGCCCTTTCCTTTTCTTTTCAATTGTTCTTCAAGATTTCTCTGAGTTATGATCCAAGTTATACTAAATTGAACATGGTGCTCAAACATGTTTTGTTTTGAGGGCTCAATATTTTCATTTTATTTCAAAGTGCAATTCTTTCTACCTTTCTCTTGAGATGGTGTTATGTCATTCTTGATAATTTTCCTTCACGCTCATGATTCACATGTTGTCAAGAATGAGGTATTGTAAATCCATAAATCTCTTCATTGAGTTATCTTGGGCATATTTCACCTAAAGCTTTCCTAAGGATTGTTGCTATTTATGGTGCTTATAAATGACCCAAGTTCTTCATTTGTCCTCCTGAAATAAGTTTCTGCCTCCTTGTTGATATCAATCCAATCGTTTGTTTCCTGGGGTAAGCTCACCTCATAATGTTGAGATGTTTCCAAAGTCCACTAAAGTTTATTCTTTTCTTGTTGGTTTTCCAACAACTCCGCTTCTATCCCTTTAAGGGTGCCCAAACTCATTTGTAGAAGTTGTCATTTTCTCCCATTCCTTTATTCCTAAGATCATCTTTCATTCTTTCGCTCCGAGGCATTGTGATGTTCTCTTAACCCATCATCTTGTTTTGTCTAGATCATGTTCTTTTTCTTGCTTATCCATTTAACCGGAGGTCATGTTTTCATTCGAGTTCTCTCATCTTATCAAGTTTTGCATGCTTCCTCAACCGAGTGCGGTCTGAAATGTTTTTACCCTTGTGCCATTTTTTCAATAGTTCCGAGGCAGTTGTTGGATTTCATCAAGTATCCTCTCATCTTGTCAAGATCATGTTCAATTCTTCCATTTAAATGGAGTGCTGCCCAAATTATATCATCCTTACTCCTTCTCTACGTTTTAACCGGATTGGCTTCAAAATTATCTTCTCCCTAACCTCTTGGTTCCCGATCCCATGCTCCTCTTTTCTAAGAGTGTTTTCAACTTTCTTCATCTTCATTGTTTTCTTTTTCATTTTGTTCAACCTCCAAGGTTCTTTTGGTTTCACCTTGTCGAGAAGCAACATTGTTTTACCTCTTCCTCCCCGCCTGTGCCATCCTAGATCTCGGACGAGATCCTCTCGAGTGGGGAGGTTGTAACCCCAAGACCGGAGCTTCGCCTTCCGTGGTTTCCAGTTTTGTCGGATTTGTTTTGTTTTTGCATTTCATCATGTCATTCTTGCATTGCATCATCTCATCATATCATTATTTTTTTAAAACTTTCTAAATAAATTGTATGGATTTTCGATCCATTTAAATCGAGGATATTCACATGGTGATTTCTCTTTATAACATATCCTCCTCGATATTTAGGAGCTATAATAAATATTCCATTAATTTGGAATTCACCATAACCCACTTGCAAAATAAATCCCATGCCTTTTTCTTCAGTTGATTTCAAAATTGCCAATATTATTTCATCATTTTCCGAGTTCCACCAAAACCTGCCATTTTTTGTTAAATTTCTATTTTTATGAGTCCGGAAAATCGCCCTGCCCCAAATTCTTTCCCTATCCTCTGCTCTTTTTTCTCTTTATTTATTTTCCAAATATAAGAGAGAGAGGGCCCAGAAGGCCTTTCCGCCACTTTTCCCACTGGCCGGGCCTCTAGCCCGGGCCTCCCAAGGCCCATGGCCCAAAGCTCCTGAACCCTAGGCCCCAAGGCCCACCTCCCTCGATCCTCTCTCTCCTCGACTCCCACCAGGGCCACCCTCGCTCCTTCCCATCCCATCTCCTTCCCCTCCTCTCCCCCCACCTCTCCCCCCTGATCTCCCATCTCCCGATCCCCTCATCTCTCCTCCGCCCCATCGACCACCTTCCCCGACGCCAACCATCCTCGTCCAACACCGGCCCCCCGCCACCTCGCCGCCACACCTCTCCGAGCAGGAGCTCCCTATGCCTCCTGCTCCACCCCTCGGCCCTCCACGCCGACCCATCTCCGCCGCCTCGCTGCCCCTGGCCCCGCGCCCAACCTTCCTCCCGCCGCCTCCCGGCTCCCTTCCCTGCCTCCGGCCGCCGCTCCCTCCTCGCCAAGGCCACCCGAGGTTGCCTAGGGCCCGCCACAAGGCCGACCTGTTTACCGCCTCGTTCCCAACAAGAGATTTCGCCTGTTCCCTCGGGACTGTTTATTCAAATGCCTTCACGGGTCGGCCTCCGCTCGTGACCACCGAGACCAGGCCCTTTTTGTATTTCTTCCTTTGATGCGCCAAGATCCCTTCCAACAAACGCACAACCATCGTGACACGCCCGACCGCCCCCGGATATCGCAAGTACCACGACACCGCCAGACCGCCAAGTTCCACACCGGAGGTTTGGTCCCCGGTTCGACATCCTCGAGACCATCGGTTGACGCCAACAAACCACCACGCTCCCCGCGGATGGATTTCGCGTTCAACGACGACCCGGAAGCACATGGGAACATCAAGTTCCTTCCAACGGTAAACTACTATCGCCAGATCGCAGTACCACACAACCCCGGGATTCGGACCCGCAATCTTAAAACGATCGGGAACCACACTTCCACGACGTCGCGGAACCCCATTTCCCACCGGTAGATTTTTCGGCGATCATCCGAGAATACTTCCTCAAACGCGAACCGCCCGCTCAACGCCCAAATAACCCGGAACCGGCGGATCGAATCATCCTTATGCCCTCTTTGCCATGCCAGCCCTGGGAACCCGATCCGGGATCACCCCACCATCCTCGCATGACTCGCCACGCCCACTTTTTGCCCCGATTCCGGAGTTATGAACCATATGTTGCCGGGCACCATTTTCGATTCGCGTGGCACCCTTTCTTCCCCACGGTGACACAATGCTTCATAATGCTTTGTCAACGCCAAAAAGATTGATAAACTTGCACATGTCATCCGTGATCATGATAACAACATTTAAATGTTTAAAATTGTTGTTTATTAATTTGCTTAAATGCCATGCTAAAATGATTTATTTCATAACTAAATAACCGTAGCTCCATTTTAAATAAATTATATATGTAAATGGGTAGAAAAATAGATTAACTTGGTGTACTTTATTTTGCATGTTTAACAACTCTAAAATTGTGTTTAGGCAGAACAGTACCAATCTAAAATATGCATATGAGGATTTTTCCTAATTGTTGTTTGTTGTTTCCGCCTCATTTAAATTGCCTAGTTAGGTAGTTTTGTTGTGCTTCACCTCTTGCCATGTTTAATAACATCTTATTGTTTGGTAACCTAACCAGATCAAACTAAATATGTCAATGGGTTTTGTCAAATGCAACCTGCTGTATATTGAGCTCCACTTAACTTGTAGTGTTGTTTGTGCATATTGCCATGCCATGCCTCTTTAACCGACATGCATCATACTTGATTGTGCATCATGCCATGTTTATGATTTGTGTTTACTATGTTGTTTAGTTCTTTCCGTTTGCTTCTCTCGTTAGCTTCGCTTTGCCCGGTTGTGAGGATTCATTACTTCTCCGCTTGTCTTCTTCATGGACTCGTTTTTTTCCTTTGGATTTCGCAAGATGACCATACCCAAATCACTTCTATCTTTGCTTGCTAGATGCCTTTTGCCATGCCTATGCTACGGCCTACCACCTGCTTATCATGCCTCCCATATTGCCATGTCAAACCTCTAACCATCATTTCCTAGCAAACCGTTGTTTGGCTATGTTACCGCTTTGCTCAACCCTCTTATAGGTTGTTGTAGGTGAAGATGAAGTTTGTTTGTTGAACATGGAGATGTTGTTCCTTGTTGGAACATGTTTTTGTTGGGATATCACAAATTATCTTATTTAATTAATGCATCTATATACTTGGTAAAGGGTGGGGCCCGGCCTTATGCCGGTGTTTTGTTCCACTTTGCTGCCCTAGTTTCCGCATATCGGTATTATGTTCCCGGATTTTGCCCCTAACGGTGGGTGATTTATGGGACCCTTGACAGTTCCCAATAAGACTTTTCCAGAAGGCCCAACATTGGTTTTACCATTTGCCTCACCTAGCCCTTTTTTCCTTGGGTTTCGGAGCCAAGGGTCATCTTATTTTACCCCCCCGGCCCGAGTGCTGGTCCAAATGTCACCCCGTTACCTGGGCAACTCTGGCCACCGGTTGGACAACCTGTGCCCTGAGACCCAGATATGTGCAGTCCTATCAGGATTTGTCGGCACATCCGGGAGGCTTTGCTGGTCTTGTTTTATTGTTGAAATGTCTTGTAGCCGGATTCCAGACTGATCGGGTCTTTCCGGGAGAAGGAATATCCTTCGCTGATCACGGAGCTTATCATGGGTTGGGACACCCCGCAGGTTTGAACTTTCAAAGCCGTGCCCGGTTATTGGCAGATGGGAATTTGTTAATGTCCGAGAAAACCCGGTTGATATTAATTAAAATACACCAATCAAGGGTAACTGATGGTCTTTCTCGGAGTCCGAAGGAACACGGTGTTGGAGTTATGTTTCGAGTAGTTTCGGATCACTTTTGATCATAGTTGTTCGATCGCCTTTGCTTTCTTTCGCCCTTTTTTGATTGTAGCCACCAATATGCTATGTTGCAGCTCCACCTCACTACCCTGCCTACCTTTTGCTTAAATAGTCTTGATCTTGTGAGATTGTGAGTCCCTGACTACGGATACTTCCAAAACCAGTTTGCAGGGTGCCGGGAAACGCGGGTGACGATCCAAGCTCAAGGAGGAGCTCTGAAGATCTTGTTCATTGTGTTGTTTTGTTTGTGATCAGAGGGAGCCAGTTGGGACGATCGGGATCCGGTAGCATTTGGGGTAGTCTTTTATTTTGGTTCCGAGTCACCTTGATTGTATCCGTATGATGTAATGCTTTACTCATGTATTGTGTAAGTGGAGTGCCAACTATGTTTCTCTTCCTTATGTATTACATGGTTGTGTGAAGATTACCTCACTTATACATTGCTTTCAATGGTTTATTTTCTGTCGGTTTCAACGGGAGATATAGCCGATCGAGAGCTTAACCCTCACGGGTCCAAAGGAAGAAACTTGAACGGAATGAGAACGTGCCCCACAATAAGGATCATATTGACAAACGGTTACAAACATTTCAAGCCCTGGGTACATTCTTTCCTCGCAGAACAAAAGACGCAATCCTAAGGAGTCCCATCTAGGGACCACCGCGGGCAGACGCCATCATCAACAGGGCCACCCGCCCGAGCCAACCCCATCCAGATCAGGGCGGCGACGACCACGGCCCGCCCCGGAGCGGCGAGCTCGGGGCCGAGGTTTGCCGCCGCCTCCGCCCAAGAGCTCGGGAGTCGCTGATCCCCGGGCCTTTGCCGCCGAGAAGCTGGGAGTGGCGGCGGCTCCGCCTCACCGCAGCAGGCCCCACCGCCTCCCGGCAGCATCACCGACGACCCTCCGCCAAGACCTTGAAGGACACCACCAAGCACCGTCACTGTGGATCAGGGGGCCCCGCCCCAGACCTGGGACCTCCCACCGAGTCATGAAGACTCCCTGGGAACCATGCGACCTCGCCTTCCAGGGAAAAGGGAGCGCGCTGCAGCCGAGTCCGGGTTCCGACGACGGAGGCAAGAAAGAAGGAAGACGATCCAAGACTTAGGAGGCGGCAAAAGCACGACCCCGGGGAGCCTCTTGACCTGTGAGGGAAGACGACACCCTGACCCGGCGCCGGGGCGCCGCCGGGGCGCCCGGGGCCGCCTTTTCCCAGGGCTACCCCTTTATGCCCAAAAAGGGGAAACCCGGGCGGCCGACGCACGTGGCATGGGCGCCTCGGAAGGCCTCGCCGACAAGAGAAGTCTTTGGGGGGGAGGGTCAGATCCTTGAGGAGCTTTCCTTCTTCCCGAGAACCGGATCGGAGCCATGGGCCCAAGACGAGGAAGAGGAGAAGGTATGATAGACCGAAGGGGATGTTGGGGAACGAGTAATTTCAAAAATTTCTACGATCACGCAAGACCATGGTGATGGCATAGCAACGAGGGAGTGTCCGCCCACGCACTTAGACCAAAGCGGCGCTATAACAACGTTGATGTAGTCGGCCTTCACGATCCGATTGATCCAAGCACCGAACGAGCACCTCCGTTCCCACACGCTCACCTGACGATCCCCGACCATCCAAAGAAAGTGTCGGGATGAGTTCCACAAGACGACGGCATGGTGACATGTTGATGCTCCACTGACGCAGGGTTTCCTTAAGCCCGACGAATGATTCTCCCAGGGGTTTCCCAAGCTCCAAATGACCGGGGAAATGGTGGAAGGGGCACCGACACGGCAAGGAAAGATCCGAGATCAACTTGGTGAGGGGTGCCCCTGCCCCCGTATAAAGGAGCCAAGGGGAGGTGGCCGCCCAAGGGGAGGCGCTAAGGAGTCCTACTCCTCCAAGGATTCCTCCAATCCTAGTTGGATTAGGATTTGAGGAAAAGAGAGAGGGGGGCCCACCTTCCAGTCCCAAGGACTAGGGAAGGGGGGCCCACCAGGGCTGCCCTTTCTCCTTTCCTCCAAGGCCCACTATGGGCCCATGAAGCTGGGGTTCCAACCTCCCGCATCTGAATTCCCATTTCACCAACACTTCCATGTCCAAATGTAGGCTTCCAATATATCAATCTTTATGTCTCACCATTTCGAGACTTCCCTCTGTCCGTGATCACATCCGGACTCCAACAACCTTCTGCATCAATACTTATAAACTCATAATGAACGCATCAAACGGTTGCGGGACTACGGTTCGAGAACTATGTAGAATGACCTAGAACCATTTCGTCAATAACCAATAGCGAACCGATGCCCATATTGGTTCCTACATATTCTACGATCTTTTATCGGTCAAACCGATAAAATAGTTGTTCCTTTGTCATCGGTATAATTTACCCGAGATTCGATCGTTATCCAATACCTAGTTCAATCTCGCACGTAAGTCTCTTTTACTGCTCCAAATACATCATTTCACAACTAACTCATTAGTTGTAATGTTGCAAGGCTTAAGTGATGTATTACCGAGAAGGCCTAGAGATACCTCTCCACAATCGGAGGACAAAACCTAATCTAAATACGCCAACCCAACAAGTACCTTTGAGACACCGTAGTACTCTTTATAATCACCCAAATGCAGGACGCTTGGTAGTACCCAAAGTGTTCCCCCAAAGGAGTTGCATAATCTCTAGTTATAGGAACATGTATGGTCATGAAGAAAGCATTAACATACTAAACGATCAAGTGTTGTAAAAATGGGTCATGTCAATCAATCATTCAACTAATGATGTGACCTTGTTAATCAAATAACAACCCTTGTTCATGGTTAGAAACATAACCATCTTTGATTAACAAGCTAGTCAAGTAGAGGCATACTAGTGACATACGCTTGTCTATATATTCACACATGTATTATGTTTCCTTAATACAATTTAGCATGAATAATAAACATTTATCATGGTATAAGGAAATAAATAATAACTTTATTATTGCCTCTAGGGCATATTTCCTGCCTCCCACTTGCACTAGAGTCAATAATCTAGATTACAAAGTAATGATCCTAACACCCATGGAGTCTTGGGGATCATGTTTTGCTCGTGGAAGAGGCTTAGTCAACGGTCTGCAAATTCGATCCTATGTATTTTGCAAATCTTATGTCTCCCACTTGGACTTGGTCCCAATGGAATTGAAGCCCTTGATATGTTTGGTCCTTTGTGAAATCTGGATTCCTTTGCCAAGGCAATTGCACCAAGATTGTCACGAAGATCTTCATCGGTCCCGATGCACTAGGTATGACACCTAGATCGGAAATGAACTCTTTCATCCATCTTCATTTGTGCTTCAAGCAGCTATGTACTCCGCTTCACATGTAGATCCCGCCACACGCTTTGTTTAGAGCTGCACCAACCGACAGCTCCACCGCTTAATAAAACACGATCCGGGTTTCATTTAGAATCGTCCGGATCGTGTCAAAGCTTGCATCGACGTAACCATTTACGACTAGCTCTTTGTCACCTCCATATACGAGAAACATATCCTTAGTCCTTTTCGTATTTCAGATGTTCGACCGCTGTCCAGGATCCACCTCGATTACTTTGGTACCTTCCTGCCAAGCTTAAGCACATACGCCAGTTCCGGTACAAGATTGCATACATGATAGAGCCTATGGTCAAGCATAGGAACATCTTTCATTTTCTCTATCTTATGCGTGGTCGGGCATTGAGTCCACTCAATCTTACACCTTGTAATACAGGTAAAAACCTTTCTTTGCCCGATCCATTTTGAACTTTTTCAAAACTTTATCAAGGTATGTGCTTTGTGAAAGTCCAACGCGCCTTGATCTATCTCTATAGATCTTGATGCCCAATATGTAAGCAGCTTCACCGAGGTCTTTCATTGAAAAACTTTTATTCAAGTATCCTTTATGCTATCCAGAAATTTATATCATTTCCAATCAATAATATGTCGCCCAATAATATTAGAAATGCCAGAGCTCCCACTCACTTTCTTGTAAATACAAAGCTTCCCAAAAGTCTCAGATAAACCCATATGCTTTGATCACACTATCAAAGCGCTTATTCCAACTCCGAGAGGCTTGCACTGACTATAAATTGATCGCTGAGCTTGCACACTTTGTTAGACCCTTTGATCGACAAAACCTTCTGGTTGCATCATATACAACTCTTCTTCTAGAAATCCATTCAAGAATGCAGTTTTACATCCATTTGCCAAATTTCATAATCATAAAATGCGGCAATTGCTAACATGATTCGGACAGACTTAAGCATCGCCACGGTGAGAAAGTCTCATCGAGTCAACCCTTGAACTTGTCGAAAACCTTTCGCAACAAGTCGAGCTTTGTAGACAGTACATTACCATCGGCCCCTTTTCTTAAAGATCCATTTATTTTCAATGGCTTGATCATCGGCAAGTCAACCAAAGTCCATACTTTGTTCTCATACATGGATCCCATCTCAGATTTCATGGCTTCCACCATTTTATGGAACTGGCTCACCATCGCTTCTTCATAGTTTGTAGGTTCGCCATGGTCAAGTAACATGACCTTTAGGATTACCGCATTCACTGCGCGATTTTACTCGTTGACCCACGAGGTTCAAGAGTAACTTGATCCAAGCTTCATGATCATCATCATTAGTTTCTTCACTAATTGGTGTAGTTGTCACAGAACCATTTCTTGTGATGAACTACTTTCCAATAAGGGAGCAGATATTATCTCATCAAGTTCTACTTTCCTCCCACTCACTTCTTTCGAGAGAAACTCCTTCTAGAAAGGATCCGAATTTAGCAACGAAAATCTTGCCTTCAGATCGTGGATAGAAGGTGTACCAACAGTTCCCTTTGGGTATCCTATGAAGACAATTTTTCCGATTTGGGTTCGAGCTTATCCGTTGAAGTTTTTTACATAAGCATCGAGCCCCAAACTTTAAGAAACCATAACTTTGGTTTCTTGCCAAACCACAGCTCATAAGGCCGCCTCAACGGATTTTGACGGTGTCCTATTTAACGTGAATGCGGCCGCCTCTAAAGCATAACCCCAAAACGATAGCGTAAATCGGAAATAGACATCATAGATCGCACAATATCTAGTAAAGACGACACGACGCTCGACACACCATTCCACCGTGGTGTTCCGGTATGGAGTTGAAACTATTCCACATTGTTTCAAATGTAAACCAAACTCAGAATCTCAAATATTCTCCTCCACGATCAGATCAGAAACTTTATTTTCTTGTTACGATGATTTTCCACTTCACTCAAATTCTTTGAACTTTTCAAATGTTTCAGATTTGTGTTTCATTAAGTAGATATACCCATATCTGCTCAAATCATCTGTGAAGGTGAGAAAATAACGATACCCGCCAAGGCCTCAACATTCATTGGACCACAAACATCGATGTATGATTTCCAACAAATCAGTTGCTCGCCCATAGTTCCGAGAACGGCTTTTGGTCATCTTGCCCATGAGGCACGGTTCGCAAGTACCAAGTGATTCATAATCAAGTGATTCCGTGCCCATCAAGATGGAGTTTCTTCATGCTTTAATCGATATGACCTAAACGGCAATAACAAATAAGTTGCACTATCATTATCAACTCGATCTTTTGGCTTCAACATTATGAATATGTGTATCACTCCCGAGATTCAACAAGAATAGACCATTCTTCAAGGGTGCATGACCATAAAAGATATTACTCATATAAATAGAACAACCATTATTCTCTGATTTAATGAATAACCGCCTCCATTAAACAAGATCCAGATATAATGTTCATGCTCAACGCCGCACCAAATAACAATTATTTAGGTCAAAACTAATCCAAGGTAGATGTAGAGGTAGCGCAATCGCGATCACATCGACTTTGGAACCATTTCCAACGCATCGCACCTCGCCCTTAGCCAATCTTCGCAATCCGTAGTTCCTTGCTTTAGTTGCAAATATTAGCAATGTAACCAAGATCAAATACCCTGTACTATCATGTAGTATTAGTAAGGTACACATCAATAACATGTATATCACATATACCTTTGATCACCTTGCCATCCTACTTATCCGCCAAATACTTGGGGCAGTTCCGCTCCAAAGGTCCAGCTTTTTGCAAGAAAACATTCGCCGTGCTTAGGTCCGATTGGGTTTTTCTCCGAGCAAGAACTTGCTTGCTGTTCTTTTGAAGTTTCCTTCTTCTTCCCTTTGCCCTTTTCTTGAAACTAGTGGTCTTGTTGACCATCAACACTTGATGCTCTTTCTTGATTTCTACCTCCGCTTTTAGCATTTAAGAGCTCAGAATTGTCTTAGTCATCCCTTGCATATTATAGTTCATCACAAGCTCTTGTAGCTTGGTGGCGTGATTGGAGAATTCTGTCATGACACTATCATCCGGAAGATTAACTCCCACTGAATTAAGTGATTGTTATACCCACATTTTGAGTATGTGCTCACCGAGTAACTATTCTCCTCCATCTTGCAGCTATAGAACTTATTGGAGACTTCATATCTCTCAATCCGGCATTTGCTTGAAATATTAACTTCAACTCCGAACATCTCATATGCTCCATGACGCTCAAAACGCCGTTGAAGACCCGTTCTAAGCCGTAAAGCATGGCACATCGAACTATTGAGTAGTCATCGCTTTGCTTTGCCGACGCTCATAACTTCGCTCAAGATTCCGCAGAGTCTCCACCCAGCGGTGCTTCCAGGATTAATTTTTCTGCAGCAATGAGGATAATCCTCGTTACGGACCCAGTCCGTAATTGCTACCATCATCTTTCAACTTTGCTTTCTCAAGGAACGCATTAAAATTCAACAACAACAGACGAGCCATCTATCTACAAAGAAACATAGACAAGCAAAATACTATCAGTACTAAGTTCATGATAAATTTAAGTTTAATTAATCATATTAAAACCTCCCACTTAGACGCACATCTCTAGTCATCTAAGTGATTACGTGATCCAAATCAACTAAACCATGTCCGATCATCACTTGAGATGGAGTAGTTTCAATGGTGAACATCACTATGTTGATCATATCTACTATATGATTCACGCCGACCTTCGGTCTCTGGTTCCGAGGCCATATCTTATATGCTAGGCTCACAAGTTTAACCGAGTATTCGCGCAAGAATGCTTTGCACCGGTATTTGAACGAGAGCCTATCACACCCGATCATCACGCGGTGTCTCAAGACGAAGAACTTTCGCAACGGTGCATACCGGAGAACACTTTGATAATTTTATGAGAGATCATCTTATAATGCTACCCAATCAAAGCAAGATAAGATGCATAAAGGATAAACATCACATGAAATCAATATAAGTGATATGATATGGTCATCATCATCTTGTGCTTGTGATTCCATCGCCAAGCAACGCCATGATCACCATCGCCACCGGCGCGACACCTTGATCTCCATCGAGCATCGTTGTCGCCTCGCCAACTATTGCTTCTACGACTATCGCTACTCCTTAGTGATAAAGTAAAGCAATTACATGGCGCTTGCATTTCATACAATAAAGCGACAACCATATGGCTTCCTCGCCATTGCCGATAACTCGTTACAAAACATGATCATCTCATACAATAAAATATAGCATCACGCCTTGACCATATCACATCACAACATGCCCTGCAAAACAAGTTAGACGCCTCTACTTTGTTGTTGCAAGTTTTACGTGGCTGCTACGGGCTGAGCAAGAACCGTTTACCTCACGATCAAAACCACAACGATATTTCCAAATAGACTCCGTTTAACCTTCTCAAGGACCGCGAGCCACACTCGATTCAACTAAAGTGAGAGAGAGACACCCGCCGTCACCTTTAAGCAACGAGTGCTCGAGCGGTGAAACCAGCCCGGCGCACGTAATGTCGGTCCGGCCGCTTATCTCACAATACCGCTGAACAAAGTATGACATGCGGTAGGCAGATGACTTGTATCGCCCACAACTCACTTGTGTTCTACTGCACATGACATCAACGATAAAACC
>JAHIAM010020988.1:0-14992 GCA_021605205.1 Aegilops longissima | reverse complement strand
AGTGGATCTACCGCAACAAGCAAGATGAAAATGGTCTTGTGGTGAGGAATAAGGCACGACTAGTAGCTCAAGGCTACACGCAGTTGAAGGAATTGATTTGATGAAACTTTTGCACTGTCGCTAGACTTGAGTCTATTCGATATTACTCGCCTATGCTAACCATCACAATATCACTTTATATCAAATGGATGTGAAAGTGCATTCCTCAATGGTAAGCTTGAGGAAGAAGTATATGTTGCTCAACCCCTGTAGTTTTGAAGATCCAAAGAACTCGACAAAGTCTTCAGACTAATAAGGCCCTCTATGGCCTCAAGCAAGCCCCCTGCATGGTATGATACATTGAAGGAATTCTTTGTGAAGAATGGCTTCACAACTTTGTTCACTTGATCCTACTCTTTTACTAAATCTTATGATGTTGAACTGTTTGTGTGCCAAATATACGTTGATGATATTATCTTGGCTGTATCGACTAACGTTATAGTGATGAATTTTCCTATATGATGAGTGAAGAATATCAAATGTCTATGATGGGAGAGTTAAAATTCTTCTTAGGTCTTCAAATTCTCAACAACACAATGGCATATTCATATCTCAGAGAAATACCTCAAAGATGTCCTCAAGAAATTCGCATGCAGGATTGCAAAGGCGCTAAAATTCCTATGCCCACAAATGGCCATCTATGCATCGATGAAAATGGTATTGACTTCGATCACAAGGTATACCGCCCATGATTGGTTCTTTATTGTACTTATGTGCATCTAGGCCAGATATAATGCTTAGTGTTTGCATGTGCCCGATTTCAAGCTACACCAAGGAATCACACCATAAGGCCAGAAGCATATTCTTCGATATCGAGCTCACACACCAACACTAGGATTATGGTACCCCAAGGGCACTACTTTGATCTCATTGATATTCGACTGACTATGTCAGGATCGTGGACCGCAAGTCAACATCCGTACTTGTCATTTCTGACGATCTTTGGTCTGTTGGTCCTCGAGGAAACAGAATCACGATCACTATCCATCGCGAAGCTGAATACATTGCTGCTGGCTCGTGTTGTGCTCAATTACTATGGATGAAGCAACCTCAAGGACTCACTGCATCAACGTGAAGAATGTGCCTCTATTGTGACAATGAGAGTGCCATCAAGATTGCTCACAACCCAGCCAGCACTCAAGACAAAGCACATTCAAATTCGCCATCATTTTCTTCGTGATCATGTGTTGAAGGGCGACATCTCCATCGAGCACGTGAAGATCAAGAACAGCTATTGATATTGTATCTTCTCGGCGCTATATCTCCCACGTGTGGAAGCTAACGACTTAGAGGCATAACCGCATTGAAAGCAATGTCGCAAGTGAGGTAATCTTCACACAACCCATGTAATACATAAGGAAAAGAGATACATAGTTGGCTTACAATCGCCACTTCACACAATACATGAGTAAAACATTACATCATACAGATACAATCAAGGTTCTACCACGGTACCAAAATAAAAGAAGACTACCCCAATGCTACACAGATCCTCGATCGTCTCAACTGGCTCCACCACTGATCAATCAAACGAAACAACACAAAGAACAAGATCTTCATCGAGCTCCTCCTTGAGCTCGGTCCATCACCGCACGGTTTCATCGGCACCGCAAACTGGTTTTGAAGTATCTGTGAGTCACGGGACTCAAAGCAATCTCACACCCATGTAGATCAAGACTATTTAAGCTTAAAGGTAGGACAGGGTAGAGAGGTGGAGCTGCAGCAAGCGACTCAGCATATATGGTGGCTAACATACGCAAAAGAGAGCGAGAAGAGGAGGCAAAGCACGGTCGAACAACTATGATCAAGAAGTGATCCCAAACTACTTACGCCAAGCATAACTCCAACATCGCAGGTTCACTTCCCGACCTACCGAGAAGAGACCATCACGGGTTACACACGTTGATGTGTATTTTATTTGAGGTCAACTTCGGTTTTCTACAACCGACATTAACAAATTCCCATCTGCTCATTAATCGCTGGCACGGCTTTCAAAGTTCAAAACCTCGTAGGGTGTCCCAACTTAGCCCATGATAAGCTCCTCGCGATCAACTATGAATAGATCTTCTCCCGGAAGCCCGATCAGTCCCGAATCCTGCTACAAGACATTTCACAGCAATAAAACAAGTCCAGAAGACCTCCCTGCGGCCGACACCCTCGTAGTAGTAGCCGCACAGATCTCGCCCCTGTGCCACGACCGGATGAGCAGTCCGCATAACTAAAAACCAGCCTCAAGTTTTTTGAGGTGGCGCAGCAAAGCACTTCTAGTTTGACCAACACTAGACAAGCATTGGTCTGGGGCTAAATGAAGATGACCTTGAGAGCGCGACTCAAGGGAAAAAGGTAATAGGTGAGGCAAATGTAAAACCAATGTTGGGCCTTGCTGAAAAGTCTTATTCAAAGCGAATCGTCAAGGGGGTCCTATAATCACCCGACCTCGCGTTAGGGACGCAAAACCGGGAACATAACACCGATATGACGGAAACTAGGGCGGCAAGAGTGGAACAAAACACTGCATAAGGCCGAGCCTTCCACCCTTTACCAAGTATATAGATGCATTAATTAAATAAGATATATTGTGATATCCCAACAAGTAAACATGTTCCAACAAGGAACAACATCTCCATGTTCCAACAAGGAACAAACTTCATCTTCACCGCAACTAACAACGCTTATAAGAGGGGTTGAGCAAAGCGGTAACATAGCCAAACAACGGTTTGCTAGGAAATGATGGTTAGAGGTTTGACATGGCAATGTGGGTGGCATGATAGCAAGTGGTAGGCATCGTAGCATAGGCATAGCAAAAGAGCGAGCATCTAGCAAGCAAAGATAGAAGTGATTTCGAGGGTATGGTCATCTTGCCCGAAATCCCGAAGGAAGAAGATCAAGTCCATGAAGAGGATGATGGACGAAGTTTAACGAATCCTCACAACTCCGAACTAACCCGGTTAACGAGAGAAGCAAACCGAAAGAAGCAAACAACATAGTAAACACACAATCATACACATGGCATGAAGCACAAACAAATATGATGCATGTCCGTTTAATGAGGCATGGCATGGCAATATGCACAAACAACACTACAAGTTAGTGGAGCTCAATATGCAACGAAGTTGTATATTGATCAAAACACCACAACAAATATTTAGTTTGATCTCGCTAGGTACACAACAATATTAAATGTTGTTAAACATGGCAAGAGGTGGAGCATAATTAAACTAGCTATTTAGGCAAGTTTAAATGAGGCCGGAAATAAGAAACAACAATTCCGGAAAATCCCCATGAGCAATATTTTAGATTCGGTACTGTTCTGCCCTAAACACAATTTTAGAGTTGTTAAACAGCAACATAAAGTGGACCATGTTAATCTAGGCATTTTTCCACCCCATTTACATATAAAGAACATTTAATTCCGAGTTACGGTTATTTAGTTATGAATTAAATCATTTTAACATGGCATAATAGCAAATTTAAATAAACAGCAAGTTAAACATTTTAAACATGGATGAAAATGGCATATAATTAATCTACACGAAAATCTAAGCAATTTACATGTTTAAACCATTTTAAACCGATGCACGGTTGATGAGTTATTAAATGCATGAACCCTAGGGACTTTTCTGCAAATCTGCAGTCTCTGGAAATTAGCTAAATTCGCAGCGTATGAAAAAAAAACAACATGGGCTTAATCTGGGGCGGATGGGCCAACAGAGAGGGGCTGGGGAGGCAGCTCACCATGGGCCTTGGCCCGTCGCAGGAGGAAGGAGGGCTGGAGGGTGGCGGACGGATCGGGCCGTGGAGGCCCATGTGGCCGGGTCTGCCCTCGCACGGAGGCGCCGCGAGCGGGCAGCTCGCCTTGGCGCCACGAAGAAGACGGGCGGCAAGAAGGCTACTGCATTCTCCCGAGGCGAGGAAGGCTAGGGGAGGCCGAGAGGGAGCTGATCCGGACGGGAACGGCGGGATCGACGGATCAGCCAAGCCATGATCCATTCCGCCGGATCCGCGGGAGGATGGGACGGCGACGAGAAAAGCGGGCGCAGTGGGGGATCCAAGGAAGAGAGAGAAAGCCGTGAGGGATGAGGAAGAGAAGAGGGAAGGAAGGAGGGCAGGGCGGCGAGGTCTGCCTCATGCTGGGGAGCAGCGAGGCTCAAGGAAGGGGTGGGGAGCGAGCGCCCCACGCTGGGCGACGGCAGGGGCTCGCCTGCCCAGAGTGGGCTCGGGCGGCCCCATGGCGGGTTTCTGGGCGGCTCAAGGGGTGGAGGCGCTGGGAAGACGAGGTGGCGCAGGGAGAGGTGGAGGGCACTTAAGCGGAAATGGAGGGAGGTTGGTGGCGGGCCCGAGGAGGGGGTTCGGTTGTTGCCAAAAATGGAAGGGGCTTCATTTATAGGGCTAGGGTTTGAGGGGTTAGGAGGGGGTTTCAGAGACCTTCTGATCGCGATCGAGCGGCCCCGGACAGAGGGGGAACTAGGTGGGCTGCGGGGGCTGTGACGAGAGGGTCTGGACTGATAGGAGAGAGAGGAGAAATGCAGCCCTACACGATTTCGAGACCAAACATCCGATTTAATATACCGACTATATCCCGTTATATATTTAACGGTTAATACTAAACGAACTCAATGCGATGAAACTTGGCAGGCGGCCTGTCTACACTATAATAAGACCGCACGACAAGTTGCAACCCATTCCGAGGACATTATTATGCCACTTATAAAATAATATTTGAGAGAAAGGATGCTGCGGCGAGTGTATCCGGACTCGAACGACAACGAAGAGAACCGACGAACCCGAACGGATGCAAGTTTTGAAAACATGCGGATGAAATGCGATGATGCCATGAGACTAGATGCATAACAAGAACAAAATGCAAAACAATGATAAAACCCAACCATGAAGGAAATAATAAATCACATCTCCGAAAAGGCAAGAGTCGGAGTTACTTAATATGGAAAGTTGTATCCGGTGTTACGATATCTTCACTAAGCCCTTGGATGAGAAGAGATTTAGAGTTGCGTGAGCTAAATATCTTAGAATCTTCGAACGTTCTTTGAAAAGGACACACATCCTAACACTTATGCAAAATTGATGACTTAGATGTGCAACACATGAAGAAACGCTTCTTCAATCAATGAAGAATAACACTTAAATGTGAAGAAATTAATGAAGAATTTGATTCTCGTAACCTCACGACAATTGTACGCGTGTCTGAAATCATCATTCTTATACGGGGGTCACGCCACCACCAAAGTTGAAAATCTTCAATTTGAGTTTTTCCTCGTTTTGAAATTCTTCGCTTTTCAAATTCTTCAACTTTGCAAAATCTTCACTGCTTCCGGCTGCCTTTCTTCATTGGCTATATATATATATATAGGGTTTATGTCCTCTACAGCATTCACTTATGGCTATTTCTTCAAGTCGCTTTTTCTTCTAAGTGAATGTGATCGGACCCTTTCCTCTATGCTATACTCAACCCAATCTATTCACAAATTCTTCATGTATGCTTCTATTTTGAAACTCTGCTCAAAATCTTCACTATGTCCCCGACAAATGAAGAAATTATGAACTAAACTTTAAAACTGATCTTATCCAAACTTCGGTTTTGTCATTAAACCGCTCCGCATCCCATGATGCATTATTCTATTCACTCACGATCTCCACTACACAAGACGTGGGTGACACATGTCGGAGAAGGAAATAGTCAGCATGTTCGCCCTAAATCTTCTAACATCCGCTTTTCACCGTGGTCTCATAAATACCCCTCTCCCCTTCCTCACTCCTTTTACTCGCCGACATCTCTCTCCCGCCGAGCTCCTCAAACCCTAGCGCCGCTACTCCATCGTCACGGTGAGGAAAAGCTTCACTGCTCGACTTGCCGCCGACGCATCGCCGAACCACCACGGAAATCCTCACACCGCCGCCGCCAGTAGCTGTCTTCCTCCGCCAAGTTAGGCGCTGAAGATATGAACGGACTAACTTCCCAACTGTTCTTCTCCTTGTCGTGTTCTTCACTTTGGGTAATTAAAAGTTACTTTATTACTCGCTTGATTCTCAAACCTTCGTGAAAATCTTCAAAGGTGTTTATTCTTCAAATCTTCACACATATGAACACCTAAGACAAAGAATGCTTAGTGAAATTCTTCAAGGCTCATCTGGTCAAAATCCTCAAAACTTGTTTTTTTTAAAACCTTCGAGAACGATATGACCTCTCCAAATTCCTCGCAACTATACTCTGTTCACAGTACACATGTCCGCTGTCAATCACTAGGTTCTCATCAACTTAACTCATTTGCAGCTGCTCTCTCAAGAAAAAACTGCATACTTCTTCAGAGAACTCAATTGTTCAAATTCCTCAACTCAAGAACATGGCGACGGCAAGAAGCCACGAAAGGAGGAAAGAAACCTGAGGTTATGACTGCTTGAAATCCCCGAGGAAATATATGCTGACCATCGCACACCGGATGAAGAAAATAAAAAATCAGCGCAAGGTGCGATTCAAAGATTGAACGAGATGGGCACGGAATGGAGGGAATACAGATATGTAACTCCTACGCACATGAAGAAATTCGCCTAATCCTCCATGCCCAAGAGATCCTTTTGGCACTGCCAAGTAGCTGATCCCACAAGCATCAAACGAGGTGAGGACTTTCTGATGAATGGGCTAAGCGCCAAGCAAAATTGGAAAAAAGCCAAGGAGGCAAAGGAAGAAATTCAATGAGGATTCTGCCATGCATATCGCATCGAGGTCTCGGTCAAACCGAGGAAATCCATGCAAAAGAAGCCTGCTCATAAACCAAGTGCTTTCACCATCTCGCGCCTCACGCCAAGTTCTCAAGAAGACCTCCAAGCAAATTCTCACATCGCTGCTGCTCCACCAAAGTCCTCAACAGCCTCATCAAAATCTTCACCTCCTGTGCACTGCTACATGTCAAAGGACAGCTGCTTCTCACCTGCCACGGGCGCCTTCGCAAGTTCCTCACTGCTCCCATTTCTTCATCTGCCCGACTCACCAAGACCAAAGCAACAGCTGGACGAGGTCCTCGGCCTAGCCCAAAGAAGAAACAGGTCGATTCCATGTGCCTTCGATGATGAAGCATCCGATGATGAACTTATGAAATCATTAGAGACCGCCAAGAAAAGGCCGCTTAGAGCCAAAGGTACATCTCGCATAATCAGCTGTGGATCCAAGAAAGTCCTCGACTATATTGATCTTCGCACAAAGATCCCAACACACCTATGCCTGACTATCATCCCACACCTAGACAAAGTCATATGTTGACTCACTTCATCGCTGAAGAAAATGGAAGTTTGAGAAGGCAAGGAAATCAAAAGGCTCAATACAGAAGGAGAAGTTCCCAAGGAAAACGTTGTCAAGATGACACCGAGGTGCTTCTCAAGGTCCAGATCGAAATTCAAGACCTCAAAGAAAACTTCGATTCCAATTATGCTGATTAAGTAAGGAGCCAAGGTCAGATTTGTGAACCCGACGTAAGAAATTCACAAATGTTGCTGCCCCAAAGGTAACATGAAATTCCTCAGTGAAGCCTCAGCCCAACCGGATCGAAGAACATGCCAAAGATCGCCGATGACGCTCAGCCGGCTGATGAAAATGTTAGTTCCAGGCTGATGATCCCATTCCAGCCACCGGAAGAATTGCTGTGGCACCCACTAGTGGTGCGCTCAAGAAATTGCTCAAGACAGGCAATCGATCGCCATACCAAGAAACTGAACCACATTCCTCAGCTCCTCCGCGCCTAACTCCAACTCCAATTCTTCCATCTGCTCGATGATGAAGAAAACCAAGGCTGCAGAACGAGCTGCTGTGAAGAAAAGGAAAGCATCAGCCGCCGATTCTTCGCTGCGAAGAAAATGAGGCCTATGATCAGCTCATACGAAAATCCAATTGATGCTATTCCATTTCTCCATACCGCCAAAGGACGTTGTTCCTTTTGAAGAAGACTATGAGATCCCAATCGATCTCGATGAAGAACATCATCCGCTTCGTCACGAAAGAGGTTGATGAAGAAATTGAAGTGGATGTAATCCTTCAACCCTAGTTATTTCTCACCTATGCCTCAAGCCACAACAAGGGGCTGGTGTTGAGGAAATTGAAGATGAAGATGTGGATATTGATGCACCACACCAGTGATGAATGACGCACTTTGGGAAAGTCTGCATCCCAATACTCTCTCTTCACCCCGCCTCCAACAAATTCCTCGGCCCTCGCACAAACAGTCCAAATGGACTCAAGAAACTCAACCCATCGTTCTCGCATGAAGAAATTCCAGCCACTAGTGCCGATGAAACTGCTGTCCGCGATCCTCGATTGCATCTGTTGAGGAACAAGAAATTCCTCAGCCTCAAGAACCTGAACTTGCGATTCCCGAGGTGGTGATGCAACCTCATCGACACCCCTCTCGCCCAAGCAAAAGAATCCATTCTCAAGCAAGCAAAAGTTTAAGGCTGAAGATTTCTTTTGCCGAGCACGTGTTCTTCACCGACTATAATACATATGATTCCGCTCGCATTAGGAAGAGGCGTCGACTGCCACCAAGCCAACTTCTATTCCTCGGTTTTCAACAAGGATAAAATCTTCGATCATGCTCATATTCCTCATGTGGATATGGAGTCGCTGCCAGCTTTGAGCCGTCCGTTGTTCTTCACGACGTGACTTCTAAATTTCTGCACCGATATCTGTGGATCGAATGAAGAACTAATTCTTCAGTTTTATGCAACGCCGCACATCAACGAGACAATGAAGACGTGAACTCATGGGTCTTAGATTGATGTCCTGAACATTACTGATTACAAGGCACCAAAGAACTGAATTGCTTCGCGGCCCTACCACTCAGCCCCTCCACTTGATGGTGCACGTCCGATCTACAACGAACCGTAACTTACAAATCACTATATGCAAGTGCCGATGAAGCCTTTGAAGCCAAGGCAGGCTCCTAAGAACAAAATTCTCGTCAAGGAATTATTATATGTGCCTCGGACTGTCTATCGGATCGACGAAGACAATGAGTCCAATCAAAGGTCACGACTTAACGATGAAGAAGTCATTGGCATCATGAAGAATATGCCAACATCATCCATGCTGCTCCTGGCCAACTTCCATGATTTCTTCATGAGGACTCGCAAACATTGCTATGTCACCTTTTGAGTCTGAAGTTTTATGCGCCTTGGATTATGAGATTCATCGTGACAAGGTCTTCACTCAATTACAAGGCTGATACTTTGAACCACCGCAGCTACTTGCTCTCGATTGAAGTCCTCAAACGGACATTTACCTCAGATGTCGACAAGGCAAGGCTATCATGATCGATGAAGGCATTCGCCCATTGATGGACAGTTTCAGCAAAGCAGCATCCTACTCCACCAATGATGACTCGCCACATGACTCGCCAAGAAATACCTCACCAAGCAAAGTCCTCGCCATCGCGACCTGTGGTGATGATCGATCGTGAGTTACCCTCGCCTTCATCGAAGGTTGATCGTGAATCATAAATGGGTCAAGCGTCGCTTGGTACTCTTCTTCACAACATGACTCACACACAATGCAAGGAAGAAAACCACTACTACCTCCATGAAACCTTCAAACACACTGATGTTCTTTCACATGTTCAAGTGAAGAAGAACTGACTTCAATGGGACTCAAGGAAGAATTTGATCGGGTCTGCACCTCCTCCCAAGAAATTCAAGAAGGTCAAAGTTCCTTCCTTGGTGGCCAGCTCCTATTCTTCATCTCGCTGACACCGATGAAAATGAAGACTTGAAGACACCGCTGCTGGTCCTACTTCAACAACCGAACCCCAACAATGCCAGGCCCATCTTCAACTTGAAATTCTTCAGAGCTGTTAGTCCTCGCCGATCCTTTATGTCATTCGATGACAAAGGGGAGAAATTTGAGTCGTCTTCAAGCGGTCTAGTTTATTGTCTATATACAGTAATTTATTCTTGTTAAGTTACAACTCGCTCTTCCGAACCTTTATTGGATCGAGTTGTAATCTTAAACCCTATGGTGCTTTGATACTTTTGATGCATTATGCTCTGCACTATGCTCGATTCTCTTGAGCTCCTTGAAAATCTTCATAGCAAATCCATTTGGGCTCGATACTTTGATGTGTTACTTTGCATAACATCAAGCACCATATTTCATCATGCATTTCAAATTCTTCATATTATATGTTAAATGCGTATGAATTACAAGATATAGGGGAGATCTCCATGATTCAATTCTTCAAATGTGCATTGCCTCAAAAGCAAATTCTCACTATGCACATCTTCGGGGAGTTCTTCTATATCTTGCAATCAAATTCTCATTATCAGTGATTTACACTTCATATGTTTATTCTCGTTGAAAACTTAACTCTATATTGTCATCAATCACCAAAAGGGGAGATTGTAAGTGCATCTAGTGCCCTTAGTGATTTTGGTGGATTGAAGACTTATAGGTTAAGGAACTAATGCGCTTGTGAGTGTACACAGGTCTATAAGTCTATGAGGAGTTTGATATTTACAGAAAGTCGACTCTTAAAATGAAGTTCTTCAACCAAGACTTTGATATTCTCAAGACTTTCAAGACTTTGAAAGTGAAGAAATTGGTGTGACCTTGAAGACTTGGTATTCATTTGAGGAACATGAAGCGTGAAGACTTTTGTTTTCGTAGTTTCATTTTCTTCTTGAGTCATATGAAACACCGATCGTTAAAGGGTCGAGGAAATACTAAGGAAAAATTCCATGTGATGCTCAACTCAAAATCCTACACCTACCAATCCTTCGAGTGAAGCCTTTGGAAATCTCTTACAGCCACCATTTCTTTTAGTAATGTAGACGAAGTTCTTTCTCGTCGCCGAGGAATTTGTTCTGACCGAGGAGTTAGGAATTCGCCAAAGGCGGATTGCCTACACAAAGGAGGAACATGATAGCCCCGAGGAATTTGATATCCAAATTTCTCGATCTGGTTGTGCTGGCGCCACCTGTCCCAAAAATATCTTATCCACCTAACGGTCATATCATTGAAGGGCATTTATGTCTTATCATGTCGGGCTGCTCCTAGGCTATAAATAGCCGCCCCTCACAACCACTAGCTGGTTGGCTGTTCCGAGAGAACTTGACGCTTGTCATTTGAGAGCAACCCGTCCTCCTCGAGGACTTTGAGCGAAAATCATCAAGTGAGGAAAACCCAAAACCAAACCCCACAAACCCAAAGTGATTGAGCATCATCAAGAAATTGATCCTGCGTGGATCCGACGCTTGTTACCTTTGAAGATCTGCTTCTTCCAGACGGTTAGGCGGCCATGGTCTAGAGCATCTAAGAGGAATTGTGGATCGCCGAGTGACCAAGTCTCTGTGAAGGTTTGAAGTCGCTCAAGACTTACCATGAGTATTGGACGAGGTCCGTGTGACCTTAGTTCAAGGAGAATACGGTGAGGACTTGTGTCCTGAGCTGCGGTTCAACCGACCGGTGTCCGGACTGTGTGTCCTCGAAGTTTAAATACTCAGCCGCCCAACCAGACGCATAACCGAGAGATGCTAGTTGAACTGGTCTACCAAATCATTGTCTTCACCAACCTAATTGGTTCTATTTCCTCAACCCTTTCATTTCTCATTATCGTGTTGAGTATTTGTCATATCTGTGTTTGAAGACTTTGATCGGAGACTTCTCAATTTCGCCTCAATTTCTTCACCGCTTTGTCTTCATCTTGTGTTATCCTCGTGATTACGCTTTTCAGACTGTGATTGTCTTCATTTCATCATGATGACTATGCGTATCCTGTTATGCTTACTTCGAGTACTTATTCCGCTGCAAGTAGTTTTCAGGAATTTCCTCACCGCAAATTCCTCGCTGAAGAATTCATAAATATCGCCTATTCACCCCCCTCTAGTCGATATAACGCACTTTCAGCTTGTTGGGCCCGTAAGTGCAAAGGTTTGTAGGATAGTAGCAAATTTCCTCAAGTGGATGACCTAAGGTTTATCAATCCGTGGGAGGCGAGGATGAAGATGATCTCTCAAGCAACCCTCGCAACCAAATAACAAAGAGTCTCTTGTGTCCCCAACACACCCAATATAATGGTAATTGTATAGGTGCACTAGTTCGAAGAGATGGTGATACAAGTGCAATATGGATGGTAGATAAAAGTATTTGTAATCTGAAAATATAAAACATCAAGGTAACAAGTGGTAAAAGTGAGCTTAAACGGTATTGCAATGATAGGAAATAAGGCCTAGGGTTCATACTTTCACTAGTGCAAGTCCTCTCAACAATAATAACATAATTGGATCATATAACTATCCCTCAACATGCAACAAAGAGTCACTCCAAAGTCACTAATAGCGGAGAACAAACGATGAGATTATGGTAGGTAAGAAACCACCTCAAAGTTATTCTTTCCAATCAACCGCTGGGCTATTCCTATAAGTGTCACAAACAGCCCTAGAGTTCGTATTTCAGAATAACACCTTAAGACACAAATCAACCAAAACCCTAATGTCACCTAGATACTCCAATGTCACCTCAAGTATCCGTGGGCATGATTATACGATATGCCTCACAAAATCTCAGATTCATCTATTCAACCAACACATAGAACCTCAAAGAGTGCCCAAAGTTTGTACCGGAGAATCACGACGAAAACGTGTAGCAACCCCTATGAATAGGTTCATGGGCGGAACCCGCAAGTTGATCACCAAAACATACATCAAGTGGCACGTGAGATCCCATTGTCACCACAGATACACACGGCAAGACATACGTCAAGTGTTCTCAAATCTTTAAAGACTCAATCCGATAAAATAGCTTCAAGGGGAAAACTCAATTCATTACAAGAGAGTAGAGGGGGAGAAGAAAACATAAGGTCCAACTATAATAGCAAAGCTCGCGATACATCAAGATCGTGCCAAATCAAGAACACGAGAGAGAGAGATCAAACACATGGCTACTGGTACATACCTCAACCCCGAGGGTGAACTACTCCTCCTCGCTATGGAGAGCGCCGATGATGAAGATGGCCACCGGAGATGGATCCCTCCGGCAGAGGTGCACGGAAAGGGGTCCCGATTGGTTTTTCATGGTTCCGAGGCTTGCGCGCGAACTCCCGATCTAATCTCTGTTCCGGAAGTTTTAGGGTACGAGTATATATATGGGTGAAAGGAGTACGCTTGTGGAGCTAAGGGGCCCCATTTAGGCAGGGGCGCGCCTGGGGGTGGGACCTCGTGAGCACCTCCCTCTCGTATCTTCCCGACGGGGTCCAAGTCCATCGTGGGTTTCATTCCAAAATAACTTCTCCAGCTTGATTTCATTCCGCTTTTGACTCCATCTGATATTCTTTTTCCTCAAACACCGAATAGGCATAAAACAAAGAAATGGGCTGGGCCTCCCGTTAATAGGTTAGTCCCAAAATAATATAAAAGTGGATAATAAAGCCCAATATTTCCTAAAACAGTAGATAATATAGCATGGAGCAATCAAAATTATAGATACGTTGAGACGATTACGGCATAACGCGACAATGACGGCGCCAGAGATCAAGGCGCAGCCGTCTGGCAGCCAAGGTGGGAGCAACTCGCCACACCTCATCGAGCTGAACTGGAGCGGCGAAGTTATCGAACCACGCTACCGCTTTGCTAATAACCGCTCATGGGCCAAGCGAGGTTGGTGAAGCACCGAAGCGTTCGCCTGTGATCCGGAGGGCTCGCGGGCCACCCACTGGTAATATGCCTGGAACGGCTCATCGGAAGAGTGGAGAAATGGTGAAGGAGCGTGGAGGGGTGCGATTCTGCCCTTGTCCGTCTCTGGCCTCGTAAACAGAGGGCGGACGGTAGGAGCTTGTCGGGCGGCCTAGCCTCATTTGAACCGAGGGCGGACGGGAGGAGCTCGCCGCCAAGGTTGCGCTTAATTCCGCCGCCCATGACGGACGTGGTGGCCGAGTAGGATTCTCGCTTGCATGCCGGGTTTAACGGAGGGGTTTAATAGAGGCGCCGGCGTGCACCGAGGATCGAGGGATGCTTTCGGTGCTTTTAAGCACCTACCTTGTGTCTATGACATGGGCCCAACAGTGGCTGGCCCACATGTCGCTGACTCCAAAGGCAGTGTGCCTTAAGGCACTGAAACAGTGTCTTCGGTGTTTATAGCACCTACCTTGTGTTCATGACATGTGGGTCCAACAGTGGCTGGCCCACATGTCAAGCTGACTCCAAAGGCAGCTGCCTTATAAGCACCGTTGATCCGCAGCGTGCGACGCAAAGATTATTTGATTTGACAGCAAGTAATGAGCCGCAAATCACAAAGGCCTCGCCTCGTGAAAACCCAACCTGAGCTAGACTGCCCCGCCTCTAGCCTTTTAAAAAGGAAATCTGTTTAGGATTATTACATCTAGATGTGACATAGTTATGCCACATCTAAGCCGATGTCCACTGCTTGTGGTCTATTTTATCATAGTTTTTTTATTTCTTGTTGCTACATTATATACTTGTAGGAGTTTAGATGTGACATCCTTAAAAAACATCTAGATGTGAATTAGACAAACTATTTAAAAAATGTATATACTCCACTTTTGTACAGTAGTACTATTAAAAGGCTTGTCACAATAATGGTGTCCAGCATAAGTGCACAGCCCACCCCTCAAATAAAACTAAGTACCATGGAATTCTTTGACAAAACTAAGCACCCTGAAATTCTTTGACAACTAAAGTGCTAGCTATATGATGTTGGCCATATATATTGTACGTATATAATGTGAATAAACGAGTGGTTTTTGTAAGATGACTTAATACTCACCTAGACGGAGGGAGTATTCGACGGATGTAATGGCGCGCAGCTCCCGATACGGCTTTTAATGCGCACGTAGGAGGGAGAGAGCGGTTCCTATATGTTGAACGGCCAATGCATCCTCCTTCAATTAATGCATGAGGGAAGTAATGGGAGGAGGTCCGAAAAGAGGCTCGCGATGATGAA
>JAHIAM010020987.1:0-19340 GCA_021605205.1 Aegilops longissima | reverse complement strand
GGCCTAAGCCCAAAGTGAGGGAGTCCTCGGTTAGGGGTGTCCGATAGTCGGACTATGACCTTTGGCCGACTCCTCGACTATGAAGATACAAGATTGAAGACTTCGCCCTGTCCGGATGGGACTTTCCTTGGCGGAAGGAAAGCTTGGCGATACGGATATGTAGATCTCCTCCCATTGTAACCGACTCTGTGTAACCCTAGCCCTCTCTCGTGTCTATATAAACCGGAGGGTTTTAGTCCGTGAGGACTAACAACAATCGCATTCATAGGCTAGCTTCTAGGGTTTAGCCTCTCTGATCTCGTGCTAGATCTACTCTTGTACTACCCATATCATCAATATTAATCTAGTAGGAGTAGGGTTTTACCTCCATCGGGAGGGCCCGAACCTGGGTAAAAACATCATATCCCTTGTCTCCTGTTACCATCTGCCTAGACGCATAGTTCGGGACCCCCTACCCAAGATCCGCCGGTTTTGACATCGACATTGGTGCTTTCATTGAGAGTTCCTCTGTGTCGTCATCTTTAGGCCCGATGGCTCCTCCGATCATCAACAACGATGTGGTCCAGGGTGAGACTTTTTCCCCGACAGATCTTCATATTCGGGCGGCTTTGCATCACGCAATTCACCGCCATCCGAGCAGATCGAAGCTACGCCCCTGCCATCAGGTCAGATTTGGAAGTTTGAACTACACGGCGACGTCTCGGCGGAGACTTGATCTTCGACGGGTTCGAGCTATAGCCAAGCCGCCACCGCACTATCACGATGGCATGATCTAGCTCGCCGCCAAATGCAGTTTGGAGCCGATCAAGGCTAATCGAGGATGGGTGGCTAGACACCGCCGCAGATCGCTCGATGCGGCTATATCTCCCACGGTCGAGGCACGACTTAGAGGCATAACCGCATTGAAAGCAATGTCGCAAGTGAGGTAATCTTCACACAACCCATGTAATAAATAAGGGAAAGAGATACATAGTTGGCTTACAATGCCACTTCACACAAGACATAAATAAACATCCATCATTCAGAGTACACTCAAGGTCCGACCACGGAACCAAAATAAAGAAGATACCCAAATGCTAACACAGATCCCTCGAATCGTCCCAACTGGGCACCACTACTGATCATCTGAAAAGACACATAGTAACCACCACGCCTCGTCGAACTCCCACTTGAGCTCGGTTGAGTCACCTGACCGCCTCATCGGAACCTGCAACTGTTTGAAGTATCTGTGAGTCACGGGACTCAGCAATCTCACACCCGCGAGATCAAGACTATTTAAGCTTATAGGAAGGACAGAGTAGTAAAGTGGAGCTGCAGCAAGTTTACTAGCATATATGGTGGCTACATCGCAAAAGAGAGCGAGAAGAGGAGCAAAGCACGGTCGTGAAACTAGTAGCGATCAAGAAGTGATCCTGAACTACTTACGCCGACATAACTCCAACATCGTGTTCACTTCCCGACCACGAGAAGAGACCATCACGGTTACACACGCGTTGATGTGTATTTTATTGAGGTCAACTTTGGGTTTTCTACAACCGACATTAACAAATTCCCATCTGCCTCATAACCGCAGGGCACGGCTTTCAAAGATATTACCTCGCAGGGTGTCCCAACTTAGCCCATTATAAGCTCTCACGGTCAACGAAGGATATTTCTTCTACCGAAGACCCGATCAATCTCGAATCCCGACTACAAGACATTTCGACAAAGAATAAAACAAGACCAGCAAAGCCGCCTGGACAGCCGACAACCCGGAGTAGGAGCTGCACATATCTCGCTCGTGGCACATCCGATGAGCAAAATCCATACAACTAAAACCAGACCTCGGCTCGCAAAACCCGGGGAAAAGGCTTAGGTGGCAAATGGTAAACCAATGTTGGGCCTTGCTGGACGAGTCTTATTCAAAGCGAACTGTCAAGGGGGTCCCATAAATCACCCAACCGTAAGGAACGCAAAATCAAGGAACATAACACCGTATGACGGAAACTAGGTGGCAAGAGGAACAAAACACCTGCATAAGGCCGAGCCTTCCACCCTTTACCAAGTATATAGATGTATTAATTATAGCATATATATATTGTGATATCCTCAACAAGTAAACATGTTCCAAAAGGAACAACATCTCCATGTTCCAACAAGGAACAAACTTCAGCTTCACTCGCAACTAGCAACGCTTATAAGAGGGCTGAGCAAAGCGGTAACATAGCCAATCAACGGTTTGCTAGGAAAGGATGGTTAGGGCTGACATGGCAATATGGGTGGCATGATATAGCAAGTGGTAGGCATCGCAGCATAGGCATAGCAAAAGAGCGAGCAACTAGCATAGCAAAGATAGAAGTGATTTCGAGGGTATGGTCATCTTGCTCGCAATGTTCTCAGAGTTGTCGAAAGCTTGATCCTCGTAAGCTTCTCAACAGGTTCCTCGCTCACGCACTCGCCTCCCGACTCTACCCAAAGCAACAACACAAACAAAGGAACCATAATAAATCACGGTGCAATGCACAATCAACATGATGCAAAACATGACATGATATGCATGATGAGATATGCAATGCTTATGTAGCGCCCGAAGGTAAATGATGAACCAGGCATCAACTTGGCAAACCAAGTATGCCACTGAAAGATGAGATGATTTCGCTGAAATCGATATAAAGATCACCGAAACGGATGCACGGTTTGCAAATGGCAAGCAAAACAAGAATGGCGCAAATCTGCCATTAACAGCATGATGCCACTTAGCAAGCAACAATTAATTAAGCTACTGCACCCAAACGTAACAACAAAGCACATGGCAGTGATCTACACATGATGCTCGACAAAAGATGAGCACTGAGCTACGGCTAGTTCACATCATAACAGGTTCAAACAAGCATGGCAAAAGTGCATTAATAATCAGGCTGACATGGCAAAACAGCATCAGGTTGCAATGTTCAGAGCAACAAAACTACATGCTACAGGAACTTAAAATAGCAAAACATGGCATGGCATGAATCTACTCAAAGCATAGAACAAAAGTCCCTTACTGACCATAAGCCAAAAGGACTAGAAAATATAGTAACACCCATGTCAATATTGAAAGTTTCATAACAGATTCAGCAACATGACATGTCAAAACTGATAACGAGAAGGCATGTTTACAAGCTCAATGCACTCACTACAGAGCCTTATATGATAAACTAAGCATACATACATCAAGAAGACATGGCATAGAAGACATACATGGCAAGAACACTAACATAGCATAAATGGATCAACCACAACAAGCTTGGCAAAATTGAATAACATGTAAACAATCTGCCAGGAATCATTTGATAGCAAAAGTAGAGCTCGATTGACTCAAGCTATGGCACTCCATAATTGCAAACAAAGGCATGGATGGATAGAGCAAGACATGCTTTACAAAACACCCTTACTGAAGTATCTCAAAATATGCATAGATCTCTCGGTATCATCAAGTAAACATGGCATCAAAATCAGCTAAAACAGGGCTGAAATCAGCAACATCAGGACACCTACTTTGCATGCTTGTGCTAGTCACCACATAGATCACAAAAATACATGGCATACACCCCTGAAAGATGGCATGGCATTTTACAAAACACATGTAGGACTCAAATTCATAGGGTGCACACAATAATCATGGCAAAATAATAAAAGTGCAAGTCCTGATAAAAATCAGAAACTAACAGCACATAGCACTCTTCCAACAGCATCTCGGGCATCAAGATGAGCTCAAATGAAAATGATGCAATGAGATGAAATGATCTACTCTTCGAGGCGAACATTTTGACATATTATACACGAAAAATGGGTCTACGGATGCGAAGATATAGCACGTTGAAAATTGCACAAAATATCAAAGATCTAAAGACTTAGAAGAAAAATAGAGGAGAGGGAAGAGAGTCAACGCGCGATTCCCGAGGCCGGCCGGATCGGATCGGGCGCGGGCGGCGGCCGGGCTCCCGGAGCTCGCCGGAGGAAGGAGGAGGCGCCTGGGCGGATCTCAAGGGGGCCGGGCCGAGGGGCGGCGATGGGTTTATCCAGCGAGGCCGGAGGCGCGGCGGGCGGCGCGCGAACGGGCGGCAAGCGAGGGCTGGGCAGCGCGGGCGGAGGCGCCACTGGGCGACGAGGTGGCGGCGGAGGGATGCCAAGGGCGGGCGGGGCCGGCAGGCGCGGCGGCTGCGGCGGATGGCGCCCGATCAAGGCCAAGGGGTTCTCGGATGGCCCTCAAGCAAGTCGCGCGCGGTGGAGGCGGAGGGCTACGCGGGCAAGGCGGCCTGACATGAAGGGGCGGGCGGACGTGTCCGGCAACGGAGAGGAAATTTTAGGTTTCGTGGGGGAATTGATCCGGAATTTGGACGGAGGAGGTTGCTTAAATAGGCATAGAGGGAGCTAGAGAGTCCAAATGAGGTGTTTTACCACACGATCGTGATCGAACGACGGAGAGCATGGAAGTGACTTAGATGGGTTATTGGGCTGTTTTGAAGGGGTGTTGGGCTGCAACTTAAAAGAGGCCTTTGCGAGTGCGGTTAACCGCTGAGTACCAAACGAGCTCCAAATGACCAAACTTGACCGTGGTCTACGGGTGGTATACCAAGGCCACTAGACAAACCTCGTCCATTTCGAGAAGGTTTAATACCCGCACACGGAAAACGTAAAAGGGACCGCCGGGGAGATAGGAGTGCCGGATTGCAAAACGGACAACGGAAAAATGCTCGAAATCATGAGACTAACACGTATGCAAATGCGATGCACATGATGACATAATATAAAATGCATGACATGGACAAAATGCAAAAGAGGAAAACCCAACCACGGAGGGAATATCATATATCAATGCCGAAAATGGCAAGAGTTGGAGTTACAAATATGGAAAGTTACTCCGGGTGTTACAACACTCCACCACTACAAGAGGATCTCGCCCCAGATCTAGGACTAAAAGAACTCCGGATATTCGAACGGAGGTGATCCTCGCGCCCCGTGTAGCTTCGGTCGGAATGGTGTGACCACTTCACTTTCAGGAATTTGATTGACTTGTTGCAGTCTTGCGCCGGTTTCTTCAAGAATAGCAACGGGTGCTCATGATAAGAGAGATCTTCTTGAAGGTCAATCTCTTCAAGTTGATAGTGCGCTCAGAGTCTTGAAGCACTTATGGTTGTGACACGTGAAACACATCGTGCACGCTTGCAAAGTTGGATGGAAGCTCGTTGATAGGCTAGATCGCTTTTTCCCAATGATCTTGAAAGGACCCACGATCTAGGGGCAAGCTTCCTTTGATACCGGGTTAACGAGTGCCTTTCATTGAGAGACGCGGAGGTAGACATGGTCTCCGATTTCAAAAGTCACATCACGGTGCTTATCATCATAATAGTTTTCCGCGCTGATTATGCTGCTTTGAGATTCTCAATAATGACTTGGCACATTTCTTCCGCTTCGTGATCAAGTCATTGCCAAGAAGTTGGCGCTCACCTGCCCTGCACTAATTGAGAGGAGTACGCACTTTCTCGCCATAGAGAATTTCGAATGGGGCCTTGCCCAACTCGCTTGGAAGCTGTTGTTGTAAGAGAACTCGCATATGGAAGACAATCTTCCCACTTCATACCGAAGAAATGACACAAGCCCCGAGCATATCTTCAAGGATTTGATTAACTCGCCGACTTGGCCACTTGTTTGAGGATGGAAAGCTGTGCTGAAACGAATGTTGGTGCCTATGGCCTTCTCAAAAGAATCCCAAAACTTGGAGGTAAAGATGCTGCCACGGTCCAAGAGATCACTTGAGGAATGCCGCAAGGAGACAATCCTCGAGGTGTATAGCTCGCCAACCGAGCTGCTGGATGGATTCTTTGATAGGAAGAAAATGAGCCACTTTAGTAAGCTTGTCAATGACAACGAAGATAGCATCATTTCCACGCTTGGACTTTGGAAAGCCAGCCACGAAGTCCATTTCAATATGATCAAACTTCCATTCAGGAATAGCAAGAGGTTGGAGGAGACCAGCTGGTCTTTGGTGTTCTGCTTTCACTCTTCTCGCAGACATCACATTCATTCACGAATTGAGCAATTTCGCCCATTCGAGTCCACCAATATGACTGCTTGAGGTCATGGTACATCTTCGCATTTCCAGATGAATGGATAGAAGCGAATTGTGAGCCCTGCTCATAATGACTTTTCGCAGATCACCCTTAGGAACCACAATCCGTCCTCAAAGAACAGAGTGTCTTTGTCATCAACGCGGAAGCACTTGTACTTGAAATGCCCTTGTCGATACCACGCTTCACCTTTTTCACCATGGCATCGAGAAGTTGAGCCTCACTAATCTGATCTTCCAAAGTAGGAGAGACTATGAGGTTGGCAAGAAAGCCTTGAGGAACAACTTGAAGATTCAGCTTATGGAAAGATTCACAGAGATCCGCTGAAAGGGCTTGAGGATTAGATCTGTAGAAGCTTTCCGCTCAAAGCATCTGCAATGACATTGGCTTTGCCCGAGTATACTCAATACTTGGGTTGTACTCTTGAATCATTTCACCCATCGAGTCCGCCTGAGGTTGAGGTTGGGCTGAGGAAGATGTACTTGAGACTCTTGTGATCGGTGAAAATGTCCACTTTCCTTCCCAACAAGAGATGTCTCCATGTTATCAATGCATGGACAACTGCCGCCAACTCAAGATCGTGGAGGGGGGTAGTTCTTCTGGGCTTCAATCAAGCGAGAGGTGTAAGCCACAACTCTTCTCTTGCATTAACACAAGACCGAGACCTTGAAGAGAAGCATCACAGTAAAACTTCAAAAGGCTTGGATTCATCAGAGGAGTCAAGACAGAGCTGTGACGAGTTTCTTCTTTGAGGGTATTGAAAGCAACGCCACATTCGTGAGACCGTATATACTTCACATGCTTCTCGAGAAGGTTGGAAAGAGGCTTTGCAATCTTGGAGAAGTTCTCAACGAATCTTCGCAATAGCTTGCAAGACCAAGAAAATCATGGAGCTGCTTGACATTCCGAGGAGGTTCCTAATTCACAATTGCGACACCTTCTCGGATCAACAGCGATGCCCTTGGCGGAGATGATATGACCAAGATAAAGCACTTCATCAAGCCAAAATTCACATTTGGAGAACTTAGCATAGAATTGGTACTCTCGAGCTTGTCTAGCACCAATCGCAAATGTTTGGCATGATCCTTCTTATTCTTGGAGAAGACCAAAATATCATCAAGATAGACCAAGACGAATTCATTGGTGTAGGGGTTGAATATGAAGTTCATCATCCGAGAGAATGTTGGAGGAGCATTGACGAGGCCGAAAGACATGACAAGATATTCATAAGAACCAAAGCTTGTTCAATGCTGTCTTGGGAATATCTTGTTCACGAATGCTAACTGATGATACCCCATACGAAGGTCAAGCTTAGAGAACACAGTAGCACCTTTGAGTTGCTCAAAAGCTCATTGATGTTGGGAAGTGGATACTTGTTCTTGATTGTCTTCTTATTCAATGGACGGTAATCGACGCAAAGTCGGTCCGCGCCATCCTTCTTCTCGGACAAAAGAACACCACAACCCCAAGGAGATGAACTCGGTCCGATCAAACCCAGACGCCTTGTTCATCGAGCTGCTTCTTCAATTCCTTCAACTCATCACGATCGTAGGGCCCATAACCCACAGGTCCCGTGGATCAAACTGGCTCGATACCAACTTGTAACAATTCCCGACAAGCGGCTTATATCTCCCACGTGTCGAGGCACGATTTAGAGGCATAACCGCATTGAAAGCAATGTCGCAAGTGAGGTAATCTTCACAACCCATGTAATAAATAAGGAAAGAGATACATAGTTGGCTTACAAATGCCACTTCACACAAAGACATAAATAAACATCCATCATTCAGAGTACACTCAAGGTCCGACTCACGGAACCAAAATAAAGAAGATACCCCAAATGCTAACACAGATCCTCGAATCGTCCCAACTGGGCACCACTATCGATCATGTGGAAAAGACACATAGTAACCACCACGCTCCCCGTCGAACTCCCACTTGAGCTCGGTTGAGTCGCCTGACCGCCTCATCGGAACTCGCAACTGTTTGGGAAGTATCTCAGAGTCACGGGGCTCAGAATCTCACACCCGCGAGATCAAGACTATTTAAGCTTATAGGAAGGACAGAGTAGTAAAGTGGAGCTGCCGCAAGTTTACTAGCATATATGGTGGCTACATCGCAAAAGAGAGCGAGAAGAGGAGCAAAGCACGGTCGCGAAACTAGTAGCGATCAAGAAGTGATCCTGAACTACTTACGCCGACATAACTCCAACATCTGCAGTTCACTTCCGGACTCACCGAGAAGAGACCATCACGGTTACACACGCGGTTGATGTGTATTTTATTGAGATCAACTTTGGGTTTTCTACAACCGGACATTAACAAATTCCCATCTGCCTCATAACCGCGGGCACGGCTTTCGAAAGATATTACCCTGCAGGGGTGTCCCAACTTAGCCCATTATAAGCTCTCACGGTCAACGAAGGATATTCCTTCTACCGAAGACCAGATCAATCTCGAATCCCGGACTACAAGACATTTCGACAGAATAAAACAAGACCAGCAAAGCCGCCTGACAGTGCCGACAATCCCGATAGGAGCTGCACATATCTCGCTCTCGTGGCACATCCGGATGAGCAGTCCATACAACTAAAACCAGACCTCAAGTTGCCTTGAGGGGCGCTGCACAAGACTTAGTTCGGGCCAGCACCAAGGAGCACCGTCCGGGGGGGGTAAATAAAGATGACCCTCGGCTCGCAAAACCCGGGAAAAGGCTTAGGTGGCAAATGGTAAAACCAATGTTGGGCCTTGCTGGACGAGTCTTATTCAAAGCGAACTATCAAGGGGTCCCATAAATCACCCAACCGTAAGGAACGCTAAATCAAGGAACATAACACCGTATGACGGAAACTAGGGTGGCAAGAGGAACAAAACACTGCATAAGGCCGAGCCTTCCACCCTTTGCCAAGTATATAGATGTGTTAAACATAGCAGATATATATATTGTGATATCCCCAACAAGTAACATGTTCCAAAAGGAACAACATCTCCATGTTCCAACAAGGAACAAACTTCAGCTTCACTCCGCAACTAGCAACGCTTATAAGAGGGCTGAGCAAAGCGGAACATAGCCAATCAACGGTTTGCTAGGAAAGGATGGTTAGGGGCTGACATGGAAATATGGGTGGCACGATATAGCAAGTGGTAGGCATCGCAGCATAGGCATAGCAAAAGAGCGAGCAACTAGCATAGCAAAGATAGAAGTGATTTCGAGGGTATGGTCATCTTGCTCGCAATGTTCTCGTGAGTTGTCGAAAGCTTGATCCTCGTAAGCGTTCTCAACAGGTTCCTCGCTCACGACTCGCCTCCCGACTCTACCCAAAGCAAACAACACAAACAAAGGAACCATTAATAAATCACGGTGCAATGCACAATCAACATGATGCAAAACATGGCATGATATGCATGATGAGATATGCAATGCTTATGTGCGCCCGAAGGTAAATGATGAACCAGGCATCAACTTGGCAAACCAAGTATGCCACTGAAAGATGAGATGATTTCGTTGAAATCGATATAAAGATCACCGGAACGGATGCACGGTTTGCAAATGGCAAGCAAAACAAGAATGGCGCAATCTGCCATTAACAGCATGATGCCACTTAGCAAGCAATAATTAATTAAGCTACTGCACCCAAACGTAACAACAAAGCACATGGCAGTGATCTACACATGATGCTCGACAAAAGATGAGCACTGAGCTACGGCTAGTTCACATCATAACAGGTTCAAACAAGCATGGCAAAAGTGCATTAATAATCAGGCTGGACATGGCAAAACAGCATCAGGTTGCAATGTTCAGAGCAACAAAACTACATGCTACAGGAACTTAAAATAGCAAAACATGGCATGGCATGAATCTACTCAAAGCATATTTCAAAAGTCCCTTACTGACCATAAGCCAAAAAGGAATAGAAAATATAGTAACACCCATGTCAATATTGAAAGTTTCGTTAACAGTTCAGCAACATGACATGTCAAAAACTGGTAACGAGAAGGCATGTTTACAAGCTCGACGCACACACTACAGAGCCTTATATGATAAACTAAGCATACATACATCAAGAAGACATGGCATAGAAGACATACATGGCAAGAACACTAACATAGCATAAATGGATCAACCACAACAAGCTTGGCAAAATTGAATAACATGTAAACAATCTGCCAGGAATCATTTGATAGCAAAAGTAGAGCTCGATTGACTCAAGCTATCGAACTCCATAATTGCAAAAAAGGGAATGAATGGATAGAGCAAGACATGCTTTACAAAACACCCTTACTGAAGTATCTCAAAATATGCATAGATCTCTCGGTATCATCAAGTAAACATGGCATCAAAATCAGCTAAAACAGGGCTGAAATCAGCAACATCAGGACACCTACTTTGCATGCTCGTGCTAGTCACCACATAGATCACAAAAATACATGGCATACACCCCTGGAAAGATGGCATGGCATTTTACAAAACACATGTAGGACTCAAATTCATAGGGTGCACACAATAATCATGGCAAAAATAACAAAAGTGCAAGTCCTGATAAAAATCAGAAACTAACAGCACATAGCACTCTTCCAACAGCATCTCGGGCATCAAGATGAGCTCAAATGAAAATGATGCAATGAGATGAAATGATCTACTCTTCGAGGCGAACATTTTGACATATTATACACGAAAAATGGGTCTACGGATGCGAAGATATAGCACGTTGAAAATTGCACAAAATATCAAAGATCTAAAGACTTGGAAGAAAAATAGAGGAGAGGGAAGAGAGTCAACGCGATTCCCGAGGCCGCCGGATCGGATCGGGCGGCGGCGCGGCCGGGCTCCCTGGAGCTCGCTGAGGAAGGAGGAGGCGCTGGCGGGCGGATCCGGCGGGGCCGGCGCCGAGGGGCGGCGATGGTCGGATCCCATGCGAGGCCGAGAGGCGCGGGCATGGCGCGCGAACCGGGCGGCAGCGAGGGCCGGCAGGCGGGCGGGCGGCGCCGATCGACACAAGGCGCGAAGCCGGGTGGGCGGACGAGGTGGCGGCGGGAGGATGCATGGGCGGGGGGCTGGCAAAGGCTGTGGCCGGGCGGCAAGGGGCGGGCGCCGGGTCAATGCAAGGGCTTTATGGCTCTCATGGTCGCAAGCGCGCCGTGGAGGCGGAGGGCCACGCGGCGGCGCCCCGTTGGGCGAGGGCGCGCAGGACGTGTCCGGGCGGCGCTGGACGCGTCCGGCCGAAGTGAGAGGAAATTTTAGGTTTCGTGTGGGGATTTGATCCGCGAATTTGGACGGAGGAGGTTGCTTAAATAGGCATAGAGGGAGCTAGAGAGTCCAAATGAGGTGTAGTTTTCCCACACGATCGTGATCGAACGATTTGAGAGCATGGAAGTGACTTAGATGGGTTATTGGGCTGTTTTGAAGGGGTGTTGGCTGCAACTTAAAAGAGGCCTTTGCGAGAGTGCGGTTAACTGCTGAGTACCAAACGAGCTCCAAATGACCCAAACTTGACCGGTGGTCTACGGGTGGTATACCAAGGCCACTAGACAAACCTCGTCCATTTCGAGGAGGTTTAATACCGCACACGGAAATACGTAAAAGGACCGCCGGGAGATAGGAGTGCTTGATTGCAAAACGGACAACGGAAAAATGCTCAAATCATGAGACTTAACACGTATGCAAATGCGATGCACATGATGACATAATATAAAATGCATGACACGGACAAAATGCAAAAGAGGAAAACCCAACCACGGAGGGAATATCATATATCAATGCCGAAAATGGCAAGAGTTGGAGTTACAAATATGGAAAGTTACTCTGTGGTGTTACACCTGGGGCTGCAATCTTCACGGGCGATCGAGCCTAACACCAGCCTTGTCCTTTGCAAGAGCTCGTGACTCAAGGTGTCGACTCGCCTCCGACTCAACCTTCCGCGCCTTCTGCCAATCGAATCCGATTGGGCGCCGATCATGGAGTTTGCCGCCGACATCTTTTCAAAGACTCGCCTTTGGGCGACATCCTCAATTCGCTAAAGTCTCTCTTTTATCAGAGAGCCTCGCCGGACTATGGTCAGCAAGGTTGGGATGCGGACGTCAAGAAATTCAAAGCCCACCCACCACCCACTTCGAGCTATTGTCGGCGATTTAACCGACATGCTCGACTTCGGAATTTGAAGACATCGACGGTATGGACGCCGGCGCAGAGACGACTAAGAACCAAAGGCTTCACGGGCATCGAAGTGTCGGTGTTCGGGAACGGGGCACCAGTACCTCGCCTGACTTCAAGGTCGACGCCCATCTTCATCGCGTGGTTCAAAGGGCGGTGATTTCAAAGACGGACCCATCTTCATCACGGCAAGCTGGCAAGACCTGCCCATGACGCAAGCCATGACGCACTAAGGGCGCCAGCGGGCGGAGTCCTCAGCAGTGCAAAGGGGCTTCCAGAGCATCAAGCAAAGGCATCCGCTCGTGCAACAAGACCAAGACCATCGTGAACGGCAGGAAGGAAGTCAGGAGCCAAGCCAGGCCACCACCAGATATTTTGACAGCTGGCGCGGACTCAACTTTAGTCAGATAAGTGTTTCTAGATGTTCCTTCAAATGGCTAATTGTTGGCCTTCCTTACTAATATTTGGGAAGAGGCCCAGGCCTTGGCCTTTAAACAGGACTAGCCACCCACAGGATCCAGGATCTCATCGAGATCAATCAGAGAGAGAGAGAGAGAGAGAGAGAGAGAGAGAGAGAGAGAGAGAAGCTATCAACTCTATCGGATTTCGGGTTCCGCAGACCTTGAGGTTCAACACTGCGCGCGCGGAGATCTCGCCTCTACCTACCTGCACCCCGCCACCGCTAGGATCTAAACTACGAAAAGGAACAACACAAGAGACGCAAGGTTTATATTAGTTCGGGCCACCATTGTGGTGTAATACCATACTCTAGTTTGTGGTGTGTGGATTGCCACTTGGGCTGATGTCGATGAACACAAGGAAGAACAGCCTCATGAGGGTCTGTTTGGTCGGGCGATGAACTGCTTGGAGCAGTTCAACCGCTCTCTCTCTCTCTCTCTCTCTCTTGCTTGACCTCTCAGCTCTATTCTTCGATTCCTGATCCCTCTACCCTCGTGGGAGGCTAGTCCTATTTATAGGCAGAGGCCCCGGCCTCTTCCCAAATATTGAGCGGAAGGGCGCCAACAATTGGCCATTTTGAAGGGGAACATCGGGTACACTTATCCCCGACCAAAGTTGGTCCTCGCCGTCAAAGGCTCTGTGCCGACGCCGCTTGGGCTCCACAATGACTTCCTTCCGCTGTTGGGCTGGTCTTGGTCTTGTTGCACCGACATGAATGCCTTTGTTTTATGCTTCTCGCGCTTGCTCCCTTTGCACCAAATAGGAAAGGAGGATTACATCGCGGGCTGGCGCCCGCCTAGCGCCTCTTGGTCGCCATGGCTTATGCCATGGGCACCTCGTGAGGTACCCCGCCTTGATCTCTTCGGGCCTCGCGAGCCACCCCGATGAGGTCGTGGCTCGAGGAAGCTCCCCGCCGTCCCACCATGAGGCTTGGCCTCTCGCGAGGGTCTTGAGCTTGTATTGATGAAGATGGGCCGGCAGGCCCCCCTTGAGCCACGCCAGCCGCAGTGTGCAAGTCTGGGACCCCTGCTTGTAACGCCGACAAGAGCTCCCTGCCTAAGGCGCCACCGGACTTGGCCGAGCAGAGAGCGAAGGGCAGTGAAGCGCCGCTGGCCCTAAACAGCCTGCAGCCTTGGGCGCCAAGTGGTGGTTGATTGGACGGGCAGCACTGCTCCCCACGCCTCCTTATTTCATGCCATGCTAGGAGGACTCAGAGTTGCACACAGCCGCCCCTTTCACCGCCGACCGCCCCCGCCTCTTCCTTCTCTCGAACTCCAGCTTCGCCTCCCAATCCAATCTCAACCTTCCCCCACCCCTTTCGCTGCTATGGTCTCCGCCGAAGAAGGGAAGAGGGAAGAAGCCCATGCCCTTTCGCCATTGCCGGTGGCTCCCCGCCGCCGATCGGTCGATCATACTCAATCGAGAAGACCTAGGCAAGGTCAGCCTGGCTTTGGCCAACATCTTCAACGAATGCGGGCGGATGACGGCCCGGCCTCAAGGCCCCACTTCTCCATCGACAGTGATAATCACTGAGGTCCGGTATTTCGCCGACGCCTCGTGGGCGGGCTGGTTCCCCTTTCCGATTTCTTCAATGCTGTGCTCTTCCACTATCGATCCATATGATGCATCCGGTCCCGAATCCATCACTCTTCTTGGCGGTTCGCTTTGTTTGCGAGGCAATGATGGGCATCCTTCCCTCGTTGCTCTTGCTGCGCCACTTCTCTGCGCTTTGTTGACCCCACCCAATGTTTGGGGGTGTGAGCTTCATTGCTGCACCAAACAATGCTCCAAGGATCGACCAGCCTTCCTCCGCTCGTCAAGTTCAGCGAGCGGTGGTCAGACGGGTGTAGGGTGCACAGCCTCATTCCGGAGCTATCTTCGCCGCCGCCCCACTAAGGTTGGGGCCAGAGACGCCATGAGTTCTCTCGACTGCCTTCGTCTCGGCGCCGCTTATGCTTCTTGAGGGCGCCATGCGTGACGGCACCTAAGGTGGTGAAGGAGTTCCCTATGCCGGTTGCCCCTCTCCAACATCACTCGCCGGATGTGGGCCTCAATGGGCATGAAGATTGTAAGAGGCTCTAGGAAGAGTACCGACGCCTCAAGCGCTGAGGAAGGTGCTCTTGGTCTTGACGGGGACCCCACCGGCAGATCCGGCAAGGGGGCCTTGCTTGCACTTCCTCGCCTCAACAGGCGACTTTGTAAATCAGATGCCCGCCCCGACGAATGGGGTTAGCCCCGCTGGCCCGGGGCCTCGCGAGAACCCAGCAGTGGTGGCCGCCTTTCGGGCCGGGCCACGGCTCTTCCTCAAGTGGTGGAGCAGGAGGCATGGGTGCCGGAGGCCGAGGGGCGCCCATCGGCCGACGGCCCCAGCGGCGCGCTCTTGAGGGAGCAGCCCTCGAGGCCCATGCTGCTGCTGCTGGGTGGCGAGCAGCTGCCCGCAAGGCTCGGGGGCCGAGGCCCTCTGGGCCCTAGTTACTCTTTCTCGGGTGAGGTGACCGGGCGCGGCATCGTAGACGCCTCGACGCGAGTCGCTTGACGCTTCCTTCTCACCGCAGTCGACCCATGTGCTCAACTTTGTCGCTCAAGGTGGACTTTGAGGCTCTCCTGAAGAGAAGGGAGGCCTTGGGTGACAATTACCCTTGTCGCTTGGTCAAGCGTGAGGGAAGTACTTCGCCACCGATGAGTAAGCCTTCCCTTTTCTAGCTCTTGATCCTTTTGTTGCTTTTATCGATCCTGTTCGCGGGGCCCTTACCGCCGAAAGCTCATGGAGATGGCTGAGGAGCCATCTCGCTGGCTCCGCCTTCCACCATCATCGAGCACTCCAGCAGCGTAGCCTCGTGGTGACGCCACGGTCAAGAGACGAACCATCCCGAGGCGATCGCGCCCCAAGGCCGCGACCCTCCTTCGCGAGCCTTCTCGCAGATAGCCAGCCTGCCGTGGGCTTTCGTCCGTTGTACACCGTGATTGGCCGAGGTATTCCTCGCGGCCCATTTTAGGGATGGGCTGGCTCCAGTGCCGAGCTTCGGCGAGGCGTGCCGGCCGGGCGAGGGCGCCAGCCTGCACCTCGCCGAGGGGGAGGCTGATTCGGGTTCCGGACGCCGCTTGAGGCGGATGATGGTGTGGAAGACGACGAGGCCGCCGGAGCGCCGCGCCTTCGCCAAGGGTTTCTTCGAGGGCGGCCGACGCGGTGAGCCTGCTTGGTGAAGAGCTTGTTGATGACGGCGCCGCTTTGAGGCCGAGGCCTGCGCCCGGGCTGCGAGAGGCACGAGTCGAAGGCGGTCGCCGCTTCTTGCGCCATCACGCGTGATCTTGACAATGGGGAGGCCAAGGCGTGCCTGGCGGCTCCTGGAGGTCCGCTCGGCCGCCGAGGAGGCTCGGAAGCTGAGCGCGGTGAGAGGTGGCGGAGGAGCGGGCGCGGAACTCCGGCCCGATGCCACTCACCGGAGGAGTAGGTGGAGCTGTGCGAGACGGCCCTTGCGGCCGATGAAGGTGCCCTCAGAGACCCAAAGAAGGCTCCAAGCGTGAGGAGGCGCCGACACCGAAGCCGCCAACACCGCCGGATTTCGGGTTCGCACCTTAAGGTTCAACTCAAAAGCGCGGAGATCCAACCTCCACCGCCTCGCACTCGCCGGATCGCAGGGACCTAAATAACTAGAAAGAACAACACAAGAGACACGAGATTTATACTAGTTCGGGCCACCGCTGTGGTCTAATACCCTACTCTAGTTTGTGGTGTGGTGGATTGCCTCTGGGCTGGTGAGGAACAAGATAGGAAGAACAGCCTCACGAGGGTCTCTTTCTGGTGGATGTGATGAACTGCTAGGTGGTGTCCCGTCGCCTAGCTTGGAGATCGGGTCTCTATCTCTCTCTCGATTCCAAATGCCGATCCCTTCTCTGAATGTGGCTACTCCTATTTATAGGCTAAGGCCCCGGCCTCTTCCCAAATATTGAGCGGAAGGGCGCCAACAATTGGCCATTTTGAAGGGGAACAGCGGGTACACTTATCCCGACTAAAGTTGGTCCTCGCCGCCAAAGGCTCCGTGATGGCTGCCGCTGGGCTCCACGATGACTCCTTCCACCATTGGGGCTGGTCTTGGTCTTGTTGCATCAAACGGATGCCTTTGCTTGATGCTCTTGCTCGCGCTCCCTTTGCACCAAAGAGGAAGGAGGACGCTGCTGGCTGGCGCGCCCATCGGGCGCCTCTTGGTCGCCATGGTTGGCGCCATGGGCACCTCGTGAGGTACCTCGCTTGAACTATCCGGGCTCCTCATGAGCCACCGACGAGGCCGCGGCTCGAGGAAGCCTGGTCGCCCCGCCTCATGAGGCTTGGCCCTCGCGAGGGTCTTGAGCTTATGCTGATGAAGATGGGCTGTCCCGTCCTCCTTGAGCCACGCCACAGGGCCGCAGTGCAGCAAGACTGGGACCCTGCTCCCAAACGCCGACAGAGCTCCCGGCCCACGGGCGCTACCAACTTGGCCGAGCAGAGAGGCGAAGGGGCAAGGCGGCGTCGGGCCCTAACAGCCTGTGGGCCTTGGGCGATGCGTGGCGGTTGATTGATCGCATACACCGCTTCCCCCACGATGCTTCGTAACCTCCCGGATTCGACAAGTCCTCGTGATGCGGGTTGGCTCATGATTACCGGTGATCGTGGGGCCGACGGTTGGCCTTCGCTGTAAATAAGTACTAACGGCGTATGCTTCTTCTAGTCTATCCTTTCTTGTCTCGCTCTTCCATGGCTCCACCAAGGAAGTTCTCGTCAGAGAGAAGGGGAAGGGCTGCTGTGTCGAATCTTCTTTCCTCCGCTTAAGCGTGGTCGAGGTCGCCGCAGCACCTCTCGTGGTTTCCACGGCGTCGTCCCCGCGGTCGGGGGAGGCTTCAGCAAGGTGACGAGCGGCTGGCCATGGTCGGAGAGCATGCCCGGCCGCATGCCCCCGAGGCCGCCTTTCATGTCGCCAAGCGCCGCCGGAGTTCATGGTGAGAGCGGAGGAGCCGTCCTGCATTCGGCTTCGCTCCCGTGCTTCCTCCCCGGGTGAGCTCCCTGATGGCCCCTATGCGGCCTCTCGCCCAGCGGATGGCTGCTGCAGCCGGCTTGGGGTTTTCCGAGGTCTCGCTGCAGGGACCTGTTTGGCCCGCTACGGCAGACGTTGGCTGCTGCTGGGTCTCCGCCGCCGTGCTCCCTCGCACTTCAAGTATGATGGCGACGCCACCCTCTTCGTGAGGGTGTTCGGGAAGACGGCCGCCGCATGGGGTGCTGCCCTGAGGATTCATCGCACCGCGGCCGAGGACTCAGCCCGCGCTGGTAGAGAGGGCAGCTGGGCGGCGGTCGGGCGATGCCCGCGACCTCACACTTCACCAGCTCTCTTCGGTGGCGATTCTTCCAAAGCAAGCCGCCACCCCCACGCCGCAAGGCCGCTAGGGGTGGCAGCTGGGTCCGGCCACGCCACGCCCTGAAGCGAGATGCAGTCCCGACCAGCCTCGAGGCGGCTGGCCTTCCGAGAGCCGCCGATAGGCGTGGCTTCACCTGCTCCCTGCCCTTTCCTTTCTTTTCTCCCCGCGTAAAAGGGAACAATGTATGGCCCCGTGGGGGCGCAGATCAACGCCGCTAATTATTGTACTTTGTTATCCTCGATACTGTTCTCTTTGTTGTGCGCCCATTCAGAAGAGAATCCCAGCCGTGGTCAAGCTAGGGGGGCACCCGATCCAGCCCCTGTGAACACAAGCTGCTGCGCTGCCCGTGAGGCATGGTCATGGGGGTGCTCCAGCTATGGTCCAGGCCGCCAAAACTTGAGCGAGAAGGTAGAACGCCGCTGGGGCTCCCCGAGGCTCCCGCCACGAAGTCCCTCACAGAAGAGAAATCGAGGCAGGAGAGTGAGAAAGATCGAAGAACCACAGATCAAAAGAGGCAATAGTTTCATAAAAAAACTCCAAATGGGAATAATCGTCAACTGCAGAAGGAAATGGAAAAGCTGCGCTTGGCACCTAGTCTAGTCTTCGATGCCTTCTCACCAACGCTGGAGCTAAGTGCTGCCATCTGGCGTGGAGGGAGCCCCAGGCCCCGAGGCCGGCACTCTGAGACTCCGGGCGTACAGCCCCAACTCATTATTACGTGAGAGTGTCACGGGCGGCGAAGCCACAGTATTCGCTTTCTTCACATGTGCCCGGCCTTTCTTCCGGGAAGCAAGCTTCACGGGCGTTCGCCTCTTCATGTGCTCCGGCCTTCTGCAACGCGATAGCTTCTGTGCGCTCGCCTTCTTCATAGGCTCTGGCCTTTCCTGTGAGGTGAGCCACAGCATTTGCCTTCTTCACGTGCTCTAGGCCTTTTCCAAAAGATGAACTTCACACGCATTCGCCTTCTTCACGTGCTCGTGGCCTTTTCCAAAAAGATGAACTTCAGTGCATTCGCTTTCTTCATGTGCTCGTGGCCTTTCGACAAAGATGAACTTCACAGTGCATTCGCTTTCTTCACGTGCTTAGGGCCTTTTAGGGTAAAACCTCCAGAGGTGCCGGATGTTCCACGCGTCTCAGATAGGTACCCCTCTTGAGTCTCCAAGCGCACGGAGCCAAAGCCTAGAAACATGAACAACTTGAATGGGCCCTCCCACATGGGAGAGAGCTTTATGCAGTCCCTCCCTCGAGAGGACC
>JAHIAM010020986.1:0-15013 GCA_021605205.1 Aegilops longissima | reverse complement strand
TTAGTTTCAGCTTAACGAACGTCTTTTGTTAAACTGTTCGCGTTTTTCTTTTATTTGGATTTATTCCGCTGATTTTCTTGATCGTGATTTCGATCCGATGGTCGATCTAGTATAACTTTTTCGCCGCTTATCGGAATCAAGCGATTCAAGCGCCGGAGTTTCATCTCAAACCCTCTTTCCGAATAACCAACTTAAACCAGCTTTTGTCTCTGTAAAATTTGACCCTAGTTCAGATTAGTAAACGGATCTTATTTCATTCGCCGCTCGAAGTTTCGCTGTTCGGTTTGGTTTGATTCTTTCGCAAACGGAGTTCTTAAGTTGAACTCTCCGTCAACCTCTTTGAGTTGAGTTTTGTTTGTGCATTTTGCTTGTTGCTTATGTATGTTATTGTTTGCTTGCGATAGAATTCCCGAGTACTAGCGCTGTTACTACGTAGTCTCTAGGCAAGTAACACTTTGATCATACTCTTTTCATACCCAGTTTTATGCATTAGTTTCAATCCTCAAACATTGCATTATTAGGATGTCAACTTGTGGGTTGGGAAGTAGTTGTTGAGGTAGAACCTATTGCCTTGTTACTATCAAACCCTTGGGAGTTACTTCTACGCTTGCTTATTATTGCTATGCTATGCTCGAGACGTGATTGGGTTTGAGGTATTCCATGACAGATGTGAGATTGTTAATTAATGGTTCAACTTAAGGTGACAACTTTAATACACATCCGGGTGGATTATGGCACGGGGAACCCAAAGGTTGTCTTGTTTTTTTTGAAATCCTGGGTACCCGTGGTGATCTTCCTATGGACCGCCACCCGTGCTCAAAGGGGACTGAGTTTATTCATGCTAGAAACTTCCATGCAGCCACAAGCTATTATGGGCTCTAGCATAGTTGAGTAAGTTACGTGAAGCTCTTGAAGAGGTAGATCAGCAGGTAGCGGGTTTTGTAGGTTTGGTATGGTCTACCCGGAGTAGAGAGTTAAGGTTTCGAAAGATCTGTCTCGGTCATCCATTTCTCAAACACCATGCAAGCGAGAAACCAACGGAGGCGATCGAGTCTTGGGGAAAAGTGCAAACCTCGCAGAGTGTACACTCTAATCATGGTTAGCCGTGTCCCGGTTATGGACAATTCGAGTATCTAGTACTTGAGTATTCACATGTATCTCATCACTCTAAATTAATATTGCTGGATGTTAATTACTTTAATTGGGATTGAGTTGGGGTTATACCTTCTCAATGATGTTTCAACCACCATGATAGTTAAAATAAAATCTATTCCTTTGTTGTAGGGAAAATTGGCTTTTCCCAAAACTATAGCTTTCCACAAGCCAAATATTGCATGTAGTGATAGCATTATTCTGTTCTTGTTCTACTTATGTTATTGCCAAGATATTCCATGTGCTCATTCGTTTCTGCTGCAACGTATTATGTTGCGACTTTTAAGACGAGGAGTAAGGATCGTAGGTCGCTGTGCAGCTCAGCTATGTCGTTGGAGTTGATGGACCTACTTTATCTTCCAAGCCTTCCGCTGTTATCACATTAGATGGCCTTAAGCCATATTATTGTAATAAGTTCTCTTTGAGACATTCGATGTAATAAGTGTGTGATTGCTACTCGTTATAAATCCTTCGAGTATCTGGTGTGTCAAAGATTACCGATCCAGGATGACACGTAAACACGTAGATTCTGACCATCTCGAGGTCGGGTCGCTATAAGATGGTATCGAGCACACGCTAAGTGTAGGACACCACCACTAAGATAAACCATAGGTCACTCTTCTCTACTCATTTCTCATCCTTCCATTTTTCCACTCTTTAGGATGACGGAGATGAAGAACAAGTTTGCACAACCGGATGAAGACACACCTTTTGGACGCCATTTGAAGGAAGTCACTAGGTACTTAAACATTGGAATACCAAGCTTCACCGGACGCATAACGCCACCTTACCGAAGAGGAGCGCTGGATGATTCAAGCACAAATACCAGAAGGACGTTTCGCCAACTTCTAAGCCCATAGAGTTTTCTTTCAAGCACCCACCTGAGTTTAGGCAAGTGATGGCAGCTCACATTACCATGGGACGATTGGAGAAGTCTACAACAGGGAGCTTAAAGACACCATCTACCAAATATGTGGGCGCCGAGACGAGCAATGGGAAGTAATCAGACTAAGAAGGATAGATCCATTGCAGCTTTCATCCGTGAGTTAAACCAAGACATTCGATTACGGAGAATCGATAACGCAGACATGATGGATTCAAGAAGGCGAAGACCAAGATCATCGAAATGGAGGAAGAACCAAGTTTACACGCCATGGATATGAGGAGGAAATCAAGATACTATCGAGAAGAACGACATCTAGTCAAGAAGATCGGAGTATTCATGGAGGATCCGCACGTAAGAAGAGGAAGAAGATCCCACTTGCCCGGATAACTACATCATCATCGAGGACACCGATTCCAATCCAAGTGATGATGACTACGAAGATGAAGCTGGAGCAGACATCATGGAGTCTTCCACCGATCAAAATTTTTAGATGACCACCATATATTAGTAGTATTCCCCATGTAACCAGAGTAGTCGAGCACTTTTGCGATAGTCCTAGACCGTTGTATGCCCTTGCTTGATTGATTGAGTGAAATGATTGTGTTTTCTCATGTGCATATGGGTAGTGTTTTCTCACTAGACCTTTTTCTATTCTAATCTCTTCCATCTAAACCCATCGATGCCTCCAGACGTGACTCCGGTTTTGTTTTCCCACCGAGCTCACCCAGCTGATCCAAAGCAGAGTAACGCCTTGATGCAATTGTAGTTCGTAACCAGGCAACAACAACAACAACAACAACAACCCGCCACCAGGGATAATTTAGCCCGCTCGAGGTTACAACCGCCGGCGCTTCCAAGAGCACCGAGCCAATAGTTGCCGGCGATTGGCTACACCGGATTGGAAGGGAGTTAACCACCGCAGGATGCACGGATGCGAGAAGGTGCGCTTCAGACATCAATTGGATGGACCAAGCAGCCGCATGGTGGGAGAATTACACGGCTACTTTTCCTATAGCCAATGTTACTTGGGATCAGTTTCAACAGCTTTTCGCATGGCCCATGTTTCAACCGGAGCCATGCAGATGAAGAAGCGGAGTTTCATAACTTACGCCAGAGAACCGTGATCGTGTCCCAAAGACGTGATGAGTTTAGTGTTATCACACTATGCCCCGATGATGTGGCCACAGATGCCGCCAAGGTGAGAAGTTTATGGAAGGGCTGAACGATGAGATGAGCATGCAGCTGATGGTGGTAACTTTCAACAACTACCGGAGTTGGTAGACAAGGCCCTAATGATTGAAGGAAAGCAACAAATTGAGGGTCGAAGAGGAAGTATGGACAAGGGAAGTACAACTCAGAGCTCACCGAAGCTCCCGCTTAACCCTCGAACTCGGAGGACTTGTTCATAACCATGGAGGCCATAACCATAATGGAGGAGGATCGATAACACAATGGTGCTAAGAATGGGAATGGGAACGGAGTTAATAACAACCGTAACCGCCTAAACCCATCTACACCCGCCAAAGGACCTAAGCCAAGTTATTTGCTTTAAATGCGGGAAGACAGGCACTATGCCAATGATTGCCTCAAGGAAGAAATGGAAACGGAAATGCGAAGCGCTGGAAGAAGCCAAATCCATTCAACAAAGGATAAGTGAACCACGCTGACGGGAGGAAGTTGAAGAGCAGCCGGACGCTGTAATAGGTAAGTTTTTGGTTAAGTCCTTTACCGTTGTTGTTCTTTTCGACATCGTGCATCGATTCATACATATCAAGGGATTTGTGGATAAGTTTGTTACCAACCCAAACCCTTAGGACCCTTCTTTAGTGAGCTCGCCGAGCAGAGTACATGGCTAGCCGATGGTGCACCCAGATACCCCTAACCATTGAGCGCATGTTTTTCCGTCTACCTAATTATCTTGGAGTCGCAAGGGTTGATGTGATATTAGGTATGGACTGGATGTCAAAGTATGGAGGAAGTATTGAATGTGCTAGCAAATCAATATATCTTACCACCCCTGAGGGAAAAAGGATTAAGTATGTATCCGTGCATGTGCCTAGGAGGAGCTAAGTAAATGCCTCACGGGAGTTGTATAGAGGAAGTGCCTGTAGTAAAAGATTTTCCGATGTTTTTCCAGAGGAGTTACCACGCATGCCACCGGATCGAGACATCGAAGTTCTTGATAGAGTTATTGCGACAGGCCAATATCCAAGAGACCCTATCGGATGCCCGCAAATGATCTCGGAGGAAATTAAGAAGCGATCAAGGAGTTATTGGAGAAAGGTTATATTCAAGGAGTTCATCACCTTGGGGAGCACCAGACTTTTGGTCAAGAAGAAGGATAAATCCTCGAGGATGGTCGTTGATTACCGAGCCTTGAATGAAGTAACAATAAAGAACAAGTATCCATTACCAATGATCAATGATCTGCTTTGATCACTTGCAAGGAGCTAAGGTGTTTTCAAGATTGATCTACGATCGATACCATCATTGAAGATTAGAGAAAAGGATATACCCAAGACAGCTGCTCACCATGCGATATGGATTATATTAGTATACGGTCATGTCGCTCGGACTGACTAACGCCTCGCCTATTTCATGAGTATGATGAACAAGGTGTTCATGGAGTATTTGGACAAGTTTGTTGTGGTGTTTATTGATGACATTATGGTATACTCGAAGAACGAAGAGGAGCACAAGGAGCATTTATGCTTGGTTCTCGAGAAGCTCAGGAACACCATTATACGCCAAATTCAGCAAGTGCTAGTTTTGTTGAAGGAAGTTAGATTTCTTGGGCATGTTATATCGGAGAGGGTATAGCAAGAGATCCCAAGAAGGTTCAGCCATTTATCCAATGGTTGGCACCCACTTCAGCTTGGCGAGATCCGCAGCTTCTTGGACTCGCAGGATATTATCGAGATTCATTGAGAATTTTTCCAAACTTGCCAAGCCAATGACTGAATTGTCAAGAAGGATACTAAGTTTAAATGGATGTAAGATTGCGAGGCCAGTTTTGGAGTTGAAGAACGGTTGACTACAGCCCCAAAGGTCAGACATTGCCGATATACATAAGGAGTTTCAAGTGTATTGCCGCCTCGCTTGGGACTGGATGTGCTTATGCTGACTTGAAAGGTTGTTTCGATGCCTCACGCACAACCGAAGCCTCATGAGTTGAATTATGCCACGATGATTTGGAGCTAGCAGCATGTAGTGCACGCTCTTGAAGACTTGGAGACATTATCTTATTGGAAACCTTTGTGATATGTACACGATCATAAGAGTTTGAAGTACATTTTCACTCAAAAGGAGTTAAACCTTAGGCAGAGGAGATGGTTGGAACTTATAAAGGATTACGACATGAAGCTGCACTATCATCCAGGAAAGGCCAATGTCTTAGCAGACGCCTTGAGCCGGAAGAGTTACGCTAATATCCTTGAAAGTAGAGGACTGCCAAAGGAGTTAGCTGAGTATATTATGGAACTTCGGTTGGAGATTGTTCCAAGAGGTTTCATTGCAACGATGGAGGTTCAATCTACATTGTTGGAAAAGATTCGGGAAGCTCAGAAGGAAGACAAAGAGATTGCTGAGATAAAGGAGAAGATGAGCGAAGGAAAAGCCAAAGGTTTTCGCGAGGATGAGCACGATACCTTAGGGTTTGAGGACCGAGTTTATGTGCCCAATAACTCGTAGATCGTGAAAGTAATACTCAGAGGCCCATGACTCACCATACTCGATACACCCTGTGAAACACCTAGATGTATTTGGATTTGAAGGAACGCTTCGTGGACTCGGTATGAAGAAGGACATTGCCGAGTATGTAGTCAGATGCGATGTATGTCAAAGAGTGAAGGCAGAACATCGGTCAAAGAAGATCAAGCATGCCTATGCCGATACCGAATGGAAGTGGATAAACTTGGCATGGACTTTATCACCGGATTACCCGTAACCAAAGCATGATATGACTCAATATGGGTAGTAGTGGATCGTTGACCAAAGTAGCTCACTTCATCCCAGTGAAAACAACTTATACAAGTGCTAAGTTGGCCAAAATATATATGTCCAGGATCGATGTTTGCATGGAGTTCGAGGACCATCAGACGATAGAGGAACCCAGCCACCTCAAAGTTTTGGCATCACCACACTGCACCTTGGGTACAAGATTGAGTTCAAGATCGATTCCACCCACGCATCGGATGGATGCATGAGAGAGTCAATCAGATTCTAGAGGACATGTTGAGAGCCCGTGCGCTAGATTATGGATCTAGTTGGGATGACAATTTGCCTTACGCAGAAGTTCTCTGACAACAATAGCTACCAAGCCGCTTTGAAGATGGCACCGCTTGAAGCTCAGATGGACGCAGATGTAGGACACCTCGATGTGGGATGAGGTAGGAGACCGCCATTGTTTGGGCCAGATTTGATCAAAGAGTCCAAGAGAAGGTTAAACTAATCCGAGACAGATTAAAGATTGCTCACCAGTGCAAAAGAGTTATGCAGATTCAAAACGCAAGGAAGTAACCTATGAAATTGGAGATGAGCCTATTCATGAGTATCACCCTTTGCAGGAGGAAACGCTTTGGAGTTAAAGGAAAACTATCCCAAGATTTGTAGGACTGCACTGGTTTTGGAACGGATGGGAGAACTGCCTACAAGTGGAGTTACCAAGGATTGTCGAGTTCATGATGTATTCCACGTATCACGCTTGAAGAAGTGTCATGCCGAGATGGCTGATATACCGCTGAGAGACACAAAGGCTCTCGGAGGCGTATCTGCTTAGACAAGAATTTGACCTATGAGGAAAAGCCTGAAGATTCTTGACTTTGACAAAGAAGTCACCCGCAACAAGGTTATCAAGTTTTGCAAAGTTCAAGGAGCCACCATACTGAGGAAGAAGCCATCTGGGAACGAGAAGATGATATTCGCAAGGACCACCCACACCTATTCTCTAGCCAACCCGGATCTCGAGGGCAAGATTCATCTTAAGGGGGGTAGGTTTGTAACATCCCAAATTTCCAATTTGGAATGTTATACATAGGTCATCTATGCATATCATATTTTATTGCATCCTCGTTCCGAATCCTCAAATCCTAAGCAACTCAAGGACCCTGAGAGAGTTGGGGATTTTCTGATTTTTCAGATTTGAATTTTATCAAATATTAGAAAACGAGGATTTTTATTTTAATTATTTTCTCTCCGAAAATATTTCTTATTAAAATAAATGAGGGGAGATAATATGACTTCTCCAAAACAATTGAAATATTGGAGGAAAAATGTTAAAATCATTATTTGGATTTTATTTGAGTTTATTTGGAATTTTATTTGCCCTAGAAAAATTTGCACATTTTGAAGATTGTATTTTAGGGCCAAGAAAATGTTCATTTCGCTCTAAATATTTCATTTAGACGGTGAAAATTTGTTTTGGCAATTTTAGATTTTTATTTATTTTTCTAGGATTTTTCTCGCTATTTTTTTATAAAATCTTATGCTGCTTCAAGACCCGACGGCCGAGGACCAGCCAGCCGCCCCGGCCACGCTTTTCCCTCATGAAGGCCTTGCAGGCCAGACGGATGCCGAGGGAGCCCGAGCCGGACTCTCCCGGCGCCTCTTCCCAAGCCACCGCCCCTCCTCCTTAAATACCCCCCACCCTGCCCTCACCGCCACCATCACGCCGAGCCCGAGCCGAGCCTCCGCCGAGCCCGCCACCTAGCCTCCGCTCCGCGGAGTCGCCTGCCTCCCGCCACCCCGAGCCGAGCCCGAGCCCTCGCGGAGCCTCATGAGGTAGCCGCCTCACGCCTTGCTCCAAGAAAACCGCTGGTTTTTTAGAAAACCCTAGTTTTGTTTTTTATAGATCGGTTTTATTCTCTGTTTATTTATTTAGCGAGCGTCTGCTCGCTCATTCTAACAAACGCGTTTTGTTTAGTTTCAGTTAACTAACGCTCGCTCGCTAAACTGTTCGCGCTTTTCTTTTATTTGATTTATTCCGCATTTTCTTGATCGCGATTTCGATCCGATGTTCAATCTAGTATAACTTTTCGCTTGTTTATCGGAATCGCATTCAAGCCTCGAGTTTCATCTCAAACCTCTTCCAATAACCAACTTAAACCAGCTTTTGTCTTTGTAAAATTTGACCCTAGTTCAGATTAGTAAACAGATCTTATTTCTTTCGCCGCTTGAGTTTCATTGCTCGATTTGGTTTGATTCTTTTTGCAACCGGAGTTCTTGTTGAACTCTCCGTCAACCTCTTTGAGTTGAGTTTTGCTTGTGCATTTTTGCTTGTTGCTTATGTATTTTATTGTTTGCTTTTATAGAATTCTCGAGTGCGGTTGTTACTACGAAGTCTCTATGATTCACGGATCGTCAGAAGGCAAGTAACACTTTGATCATACTATTTTCATACCCAGTTTTATGCATTAGTTTCAATCCTCAAACATTGCATGATTAGGATGTCATTAACTTGTGGGTTGGGAAGTGGTAGTTGAGGTAGAACCTATTGCTCTATTATCAAACCCTTGGGAGTTACTTCTACGCTTGCTTATTATTGCTATGCTATGCTCGAGACGTGATTGGGTTTGAGGTATTCCATGACAGATGTGAGATTGTTAATTAATGGTTCAACTTAAGGTGGCAACTTTAATACACATCCGGTGGATTGAGGCACCTGGGAACCCAAAGGTTGTCTTTTTTTTGAAATCCCGTGTACCCGTGAGATCTTCCTATGGACCGCCACCCGTGCTCAAAGGGGACTGAGTTTATTCATGCTAGAAACTTCCGTCAGCAGCCACAAGCTATTATGGGCTCTAGCATAGTTGAGTAAGTTACGTGAAGCTCTTGAAGAGGTAGATCAGCAGTAGTGGATTTGTAGGTTTGGTATGGTCTACCCGAGTAGAGAGTTAATGTTTCAAAGATCTGGTTCTGGCCATCCGCTTCTCAAACACCATGCAAAGGCGAGAAACCAACAAAGGCGATCGAGTCTTGTGGGGAAAAGTGCAAACCTCCGCAGAGTGTACAATCTAATCATGGTTAGCCGTGTCCCGTTGCCAGGACAATTCTGAGTATCTAGTACTTGAGTATTCACATGTATCTCATCACTCTAAATTAATATTGCTGGGATGTTAATTACTTTAATTGGGATTGAGTTAGGTTATACCTTCTCAATGATGTTTCAACCACCATGATAGTTAAAATAAAATCTATTCCTTTGTTGTAGGGAAAATTGGCTTTTCGCAAAACTATAACCATAGAGCTTTCACAAGCCAAATATTGCATGTAGTGATAGCATTATTCTGTTCTTGTTCTACTATGTTATTGCCAAGATATTCCATGTGTTGACTGTTTCGGCTGCAACGTATTATGTTGCGATTTTCTGACGAGGAGTAAGGATCATTAGGTCGCTGCTGCAAATTTCAGCATGCCGCTGGAGTTGATGGACTCACTTTATCTTCCAAGCCTTCCCTGTTATCGCATTAGATGGCCTTAAGCCATATTATTGTAATAAGTTCTCTTTGAGACATTCGATGTAATAAGTGTGATTGCTACTCGTTATAAATCCTTCGAGTAATCGTGTGTGCAAGATTACCGATCCAGTGGATGACATCGAAACACGTAGACTTGACCATCCGAGGTCGGGTCGCTACATGCATGCATGAATATAATGAGATCTGCACGGTGTGGTTTGAAACGAGCATGTTGTAATGTATACACATTGAACAAGGTCGACTGATTTGAATTTGAGATACCAATGGCGTAATCATTTGCCCACGCCGCATCCGGCATGGACACACTATTCTAATTGGAGATGATGGGCATTTTCGATCACATATCTATATCTATACCCCTATATATATATATATATTTTTTTATATTGTAAAAGGGTAACTTTAACTTTGAAAGATGGTCGTTGGATGAGGCGAATCCGATGGTCCAAAGATGGCAAATTTGAGCACTATTGGCCGTTGGATATCATCTAGATTCCACCAGATTTCGCCACATGTATAATGTAGAAGACTCCATGGTTGAACTTAAGCATAATGCACAAACATCAAAACACAAGCACTTTTATTTGTTCTAGAATCTTCAGATCGTAATTGCCCAAATGATTTTCTACATGATTTGCCAATATTTGTTTTTACTTTATGTCTTACAACACACAATTCCATGAATCTTAAAATAGATTAGCTTTTTATAAAAACTAGATGATTTTGAATGAAATGAACTATAAGAATTAAACTAACATCTACATCATGCATATATGACTCAAAGCTTGCATGCTATAATGTGGTATTTATTCATAATTTGTTGCTAACTCATGCGCAATGCACATGTACCTTACTCTAGTCTAAATGGTGTTTGTGTGTGTGTGCGTGTTGAGGTGCAAATTGTCTTTTTTTGGGGTACACGTTAGCTTGTTCTTCCGAAATTTCGTTGCGCCTTGTTATGCCGAAAATTGAAGCTAGCGCTCGCTCATCGTGCGAAATTCCGCTTCTTCAACCCGCCTTTGTTAGCCCAAATATTTAAGATATATCTTTGTCTCACAGTTCGGCAACCCTCCATCTCAACTCGCGCTTGCTATTCCGAAATTACAACACGCCAAAACTCCCACCTCCGTGAAACTCGACACCGAAATGCCCGTGGTACCCCGAACCAAAAGAACCGCCTCAAATCGGTGGGGGGTACTTTCGAACTTACCCCACATTTCGACAAGCTGCCTCTAAGCCATGGTTCCCCACGCCATCCCATCGCCCACCCATTCAGACACCGAGGCCGCAAACCCGCGACGAAACCCCACACCCTGCTCCGTCTCGCCACCCACCGAGCTCTTCCCGACGACGCCGTCCACGTAAACACCTCGACGCCCCTTATCCACCGCATCGATGAGGATTCGCGTCGATCTCATCGCCCGCCGGTTCAGCCACCCCGCCCTCCACCTCCAAGGGCTGCCCCGACGTTCCTCGCCTTTTCGGCCACCTCCATTCCCACACCTCCGCTTTCACCGCACCATCGAAGAGCATCATCATCACCGCTTCGGATGAAGCCGCGCCTAATCGGCGCCACCAAAGAGGTTGTACACTAATCGCCGATTTTCTTCTTGATTCGATCTCACGGTGCTGCCGGCGCCGTCCCGAGCCGACACGGCGCTGCTCCATCCACGTGGCGCCGCCGCCACTTCTCCACGGCGCCGCTTCCTCGGGCGGCGACGCCCACATCGAGGAGCTGCTGCTGCTTTAGCTCGCCACGCTGCTGCTCGCTTTTGCTCGGTCCCCGCATGGTCTGCTTTGTTATTGCTTTTGCTCGCTTGCTTTCTCGCTTGCTCTTGCTTATGGCGTTCGATTTGGCTACACTTCACGATCGAATCGACTTTTGGGTCACCGATTTCAAGGGTGGGCTCGCTGGGTGAAGGAAGAACCAGCCGCAGCGGGAGGGGGCTCACGAGAGGTACCCCACTATCTATCTTAGGGTTCAGGATGGGGCGGCGGCCGCGTGGCGGGCGCTACGGGCGGTGGGGATCACGGAGAAAAGCTGCACGTGGGGCTAGAGGGTGGCTGGGCGGCTGGACCGGCGGGGAGGTTATTGGCGGGCGGGCGACCGCCGCAGGGCGGCGGGGCTGTTTGGCCGGTGGTGGGCAGGCTCGTGGGGTGGAGGTTGAAGATAAACCGCAGCCTTGATTTCATATCCAACGGCTGCAAAATCGACCGACCAGAGTTGAAAAGTCACGACCGACGGTAGCCTCACCTTGCTAGTGCTGCTCGGCTCGACAACAAAATTCATTTTCGACAAAGAAAATTCAGTTTCGAGCTTAGGTTCAGTTTCGGCGCTTAAGTTCGGCCATAGCTAAGTTCTATTTTGAGCTTAGTTCAGAGATGAGCGGCTGATGTATTTTACATCTAGCACTTTGTGGTTATGTATTTTACGCCATGTATTGAGATGCTATTATAATTCCACTCAGGTTAACGTTGTTCGTTGTCTCTTGTCCCGCTTCAGCCTCAAGGCCGATAACTCACCGGAGCTGCTCCAACGAGGAAACCTCCATCACAAATGAGCAGACTCGGCCCATCTCCGACGCCTAAGATCTTTCTTCTCCTCCGACAAGCAAAGTCAGCCGAGCATCCTCACCGCCAACCCAATCACGCCGAGATCGACATGGCTTTGCCAAAGAGGTTGTACACTTGTTGCATCTCTTTTTACTCTACATATTATATATATGTTGTCCATTGAGCACTCGTAGTAACGGGAAATACGATTATTTTATCCTACTATATGACAAGCAAGGAGGTACGTGCAACTTAGCTATCCGTGATGGACTCTCTTGAATGCCATCATTATTTATCTCGCTTGAGCTCGTGATTTGTCGATGGGCCCGGAGTTGAGCTAGTATGGCAAAGGGCCTCGGGTCCAAAGTAATAGAAGTAGCACAAAAACATTTTTTAGTGTAGGATTTTCCTTGCTCAAGCCTGCCTACTAGAATCGCCAAGGCTTGAAAGGAAAAGTGAATGAAAAACATAGGAATTGGAAAGTTTCCTATGGTACTACTTTTCATGAATTTGGTGCAAAGGAATGGAGCAAAGGAAAACGAGGATTTGTTCCTTTAGTGTCTCCTTGAAAGAAAAACCGAGGAATTCTAATTTCCACTTCTCCTCCTTTTCATATTCCTATTAATCAAGCACAAGACTAAGAGATAGTAGCATAATAGCATTATAACTGACATTTTCTTGTGGTTTGACTTAATCTCACCATGCTTTTTTGCATCCCGTGATCTTCTAATTGTTGTAAATCAAACACCCAGATTGGCGTAAACTCGTGTTTTTAAATTCTCTATTTTGCACGGCATTCCTTTCCTATTCCTGTCTATTTCCTATCCCCGCATTATTAGAATCCTCAAATTCAAACAAGCCCTTACTCAATTACTTCACATGTGATATGTGTCAAAGAAAACCTTGTGTGGTTTGTCCTCGCTCCTACGGCGTAGGTTCCACCACAGCTCACCGCTCCAACGACGGAAGGGTTCACCACAGAGGATCCGCCTCCAGATCGTCTTTCCGCTTCGATCTTTTTCCCCAGCCGCAGCCACGATAAACTGCATTACCATCATCAATCGAAAGCAGATGACCTTGAGGACTACACGGTCCTGCAAAAGAGGTCGACTCTTCCGGTTCCGCCACGTTATGGCCGCTAATATGATGACATGCTACATTATCGCGTGTTCACCTATTAGACTCGAGTCGGTCCAAACTAATGCTGAAACTTGAGTTTTTAAATGGTTGTGGGTACATATTGGGGCAACAATCAGATTATATGTCTACTATCTTGTTAATCTCCGTGTCTACTATGAGTTTCATGTTGGGTGCAAACAAACATTAAAGGAGCCATTATCCGTATTTTTAACTAAAGCTATTATCCGCCGCTATCATTGGTTTTGGGTCTATCCACGCTTGCTACCATCACTCGGATTTGTGCATGCACTCTTACATAATCTCACTATGTTTTATTCCTATGCATGCCGCTTATTGTACACAATGGAAATGATCATGTAGAGCAAAAGAGACGAGCCTTGCGTGGCAATAAAATTTCATGCAGATGTCGCTCCATGGTGGGCGAAAGGCAGCCCCTCCACCCATTTCGGATCTTAATCAAGAGGAAGAAACTGTTCGAGGGGATTCGTATGAGAAGACCACCCTATTTACCCCATGAGGTCTTCGCCTAACTTGGCATGCCGATGTTGGTAATATCATGCATATGGTGCTTGCATTGCTTATCAGATACATTAAAGATGTCATCTACTTAGTTTAGACATGATTTGTATCAATGCCATCTGCTTAGTTTCTTTATCGATATGTGAATCATGCAATGCCATCTTGTCTAGCCAGCATCATATATGTGAATTTTGCAATGCCACCTGGTTAGCCACCATCTTATATGTGAATTATATCATGCCATCATTTTTATTATGTGTTAAATTTGTCAACAATTTTAGTACATTCAATTACTCTTCCGTGCATCAGCCATTCGCACGGTCATGGAAAAATCTGAGGGAAACAAGGTCTTCAGAGCGATAATGCTATCCGACGAGCTTATGTCTTGTTGGTTACCGATATCTCCTCGAGGAGGATTCGCAGATGATGACCATCATATTTCCGAGGTGCATGCCCTAACTTGGTGGTTATGTTACTCATATCGTATGTATGGTATCTTGTATTGCTATGTCATTTGCTTAGTTTAGACATGCTTTGTGTGAATGCCACCTGCTTAGTGTCTAATTACCATATATGTGAATTATGCAATGCCATCTTGTTGCAAGACATTATATATGTGAATTATATGTTATCTTGTTGCAAGGCATTATGTATGTGAATTATGCAATGCCATGCTATTTAGGCAAGCGCCATATATGTGAATTATATCATGTCATCCTTTTTGTATTTCTCATTGCTTTTGTCGACAATGTTTGTATATTCAATCGCTTTTCCCTGCATCAACCATTTGAATTGGTGATGGAGAAATCGAGGAAAACAAGGTCTTCAGAGGATATGCTACCCATCAAGCGTATATCTTGCTGGTTACAGATAGCTCTTCGAGGAGGATTCAGAGGCGATGACCAGTCCTATTATGCCCCGAGGTGTATGCTCAAACTTGGCAGGGTTATATTACTCATATAATGCATATGTTGTATTGCAATGCTTAGTTTTTACATCATATACACAATATTGAATGCCATCTCCTTAGTTGACACATCATATATGCAATTGCCCTCCGTCACTTCCTTAGTATATAAATCATATATTTGAATTATTTCATGCCATGATGTTTACATAGACACCATGTATCTGAATTATGGCATGCCAACCCATTTTCTAAAGACATAATATAGTTATATCATCTCATCCACTTTACATAGTCATCATATTTTAAATTATGTCATTCTATCGTGAATTATATCATGCCATCATGTTTCCATCGCGCATGTTTGTGATTTATGGCATG
>JAHIAM010020983.1:0-17805 GCA_021605205.1 Aegilops longissima | reverse complement strand
CCCCGCCTCTTGCTTTTTTCGCTCTCGTCTGCCTGGTGGGTCAAGCATTATGCTGGCCACGACACGCCACCTCGTGGTCCACCACCTTCGCTCAGGCCCCTCAGCACCTATGTTATCCTTGTTATTTTTGTCGCAACCTAAATCCTTTTCTCAGTAAGGTACAAATTCAAGGGTGTTACTCACCTTCTTAGTCTTGAGCTGCTTCTGGCGCTGCCGAGCTCTTGCCCGACCGCCGAGCCCCGCTTCAATGCACCGACCTCCCAGCCAATAAGGCGGCAGAGGTCAGCAAATAAGCAGCCTGCAACCCATATTGACATAATTTTTTAGCAACCTCGCGATATCTTTTAAGATCCTCAGTCCGCTTTTTTCCAACACCCAACCGAGCATCAGGGCTACTGTCTATGCGGTATTATATTGCATATTTTAACTTCTACCTCAAAGCCCGATAGAAGGCTATTGTAAGCTGGGCCAGCTCGCCTTTGGCGAAGCTGACTTTTGAATCACCGTGACTCATAATAGTGCGGTGTTCTTCCTCGATGGAAGCGCCTGGCGCCTAATAAATTCGTTCGGCGCCGGTTGGACGGAAGCCGCGCATCACGGTCTTGCCCTTCGATCGAGAAAGGTTTGCCGACTCGAACCATCGCGGTTCTGCTAGGAGTCCGCCAAGAAGTCCGAGGCGCTTGTGGCTTCCGAGCCGATGGGTCCCTTAGGGGATCCCACCCGGCCTTCGGGCGCTGCGAGGGGTGGAGGCGGTCGATGGAGTCTACATCCGACGGAAGCTAACGACTCCATTGATGAAGCGGGAGATCATCATCGCCGGACTCGCAGCAGCATGCGGCAAGAATGACACTATGTGACGAGAAATAGAAATTATAAATCATTCAGGAACTGGATACTTACGATCTCGCCGAGGCCCGGCCCTTGAAGGCTATTCTTCCTCGCCAACGTTGATGTTGGCAGAGCCGTCCGGGAATAGTCTTCCTCTTGACCCTCCGCCTCCCTAGTTGGGGGAAGCCTTCCTTCCTCTCTCCTCCTCCGAGAGAGTCCTTCTTCCTCCTCATTTTCGTGGGAGGAACTACCCGGAGTCGCTTGACACTGAAAACGGAGCTCTTTTCGAGCACCGTGGCCTCCTCTTCTTTTCTTCTTCTCCGCACCACATGTGCGTCGAACCAAAGCAGCCTCGCTAGACGAAAGCCGCCTACTGGATTTTCGGCATAGGAGCCGGACAGTAATCTGTTCGCTTCTTCATCCAAATCCTGCCAAAGGAAAAGGGGAAATAAAACCCGTGATAGAGTCAAACTATGGAAAACGAAAGTGTCCCGAAAAGGGTAGAATCACTTACTTCGTCAGCGGGCGGCGATAGTGAAATCCATGATCTTCGCCATGATGCGGGGCTTTCAGCCTTCTTGAACAGCACCTTCCGCGCGCCAGATACGTTGTGTCAAGAGCTTGTTCAGCTCGGTGCTGTTCCGGATCAAACTCCATAGATTGAATGCCCGCCTTGGCATGGGAGATCCGCCGACGAGCATGACTTGGACCACGTTAACCAGCCTAAGCTTTCACCAGCTTTTGATAAAGGCCTCGAGTCCGTCAGCCTGGCTGAACTACCCCCACAAGCCCTTCTTTTCCGTGGAGGTGAGCTGTGGGGATACCAGATCTAAACTGGGGGCCGCCGCCATTTAGGGTCACGCTGCTCGGTGATGTAGAACCACCCCGATTGCCACCCTTGACGGATTCCACGAAGGCCCTTCGAATAAAAGGACGCTAGGCATCTTGCCCAACATGGCGCCTCGCAAGACTCGCTTGAATGTTCTTTCACTACCTTCGCTTGACATTGAAGGTCTTGAGCCACAAGTCGGCTGGATGCAGAGGAAGGCCTCGCATTACGCATGATAACGCCGAGATGTTGAGGATGAAGTTCGCGCCGATCATGGAAATCCAGGCCGAGTAGAACATGAGCCCCTGACAAAAGGGTGAAGTGGAAAGCCCAGTCCGCGGAGGAAGTGGGAAAGAAAGACAACCCTCTCATGGGGCCCTGGGATGGCTGCCCTCGTCAAGGGCAGCCGGTGCGCCGGCGTCGCCGGGAAGGTATCCGCGCCGCGCAGTTTGGCGATTTGCTCCTCCTTAACGGTGGAGGCCAACCATTTGCCTCCCGCCCGGACATGGTCGGAGAAGGTTGAGACGAGATGCGCGACTTGCGCGTGGAGCTCGAAAGCTGGAGATGGATAAGCAAAGGAGGAAGAAGGCGAGGTGAGAAGGTGAATCTTATCCCTTATATGGGCGGCGAAATCACACGCCGCCCCAACCGCCTGGTAAAACTCCGCTTATCTCTTAAGCCACCATCATCAATGATGCGTTGGGTTACCCACGCCCGTATTGATGAGAATCTCGGATTAAGGGAAACACGATCTCCGCTTCGACAAGACGCGGCTAAGAAACCGCCGCTAAATGCGCCGAGGTGGTAAAGTAAAAACAATTCGAGTAATGGCTTGGTAGTGGTGTGACGCCATGCCACGAAAAACGCCAAGCCAGATTGAACTTGTGTATATTATTATTCTCTACTGGTGGAATGTGGAATTTATTTTGCGCAGTTTGACACTCATCCCGGTGTTCACAATCTTCTATCATTTGGAGGAGGAACCCGCCTTGCAATGCCAAGCAATATACACGCCGGACTTATCGTCATTGAAGCCTGGTTCAGGGCCACCGAGGGAGTCCTCGATTAACCGGATAGTCCGTAGTCGACTACCATCATCACCGAACTATCATTTGCCGACTATCATCATCGAATCGGACTCCAAGACTATGAAGATACAAGATTGAAGACTCCCCGTGTCCGGATGGGACTTTCCTTGGCATGGAAGGCAAGCTTGGCGATACGGATATGTAGATCTCCTACCATTGTAACCGACTCTATGTAACCCTAGCCCTCTCCGGTGTCTATATAAACCGGATGGCTTTAGTCCGTGAGGACAACAATCACAACAAACCTTACAATCATACCATAGGCTAGCTTCTAGGTTTAGCCTCCTTGATCTCGTGGTAGATCCACTTGTAAACATCCACAATATCAATATCAATCAAGCAGGACGTAGGGTTTTACCTCCATCAAGAGGCCCCAACCTGGGTAAACATCGTGTCCCTTGTCTCCTGTTACCATCCGCCAGACGCAGTTCGGGAACCCCTACCCGAGATCCGCCCGGTTTTGACACCCCATAATTCTGGACGAAATACCTTTTTTATCGGGCCTCTTGTTGATACACATCCCCCGGTTTCTTGCTATAACCAGGTGGAGGCTGGCGCCTTGGCATCGGGCCACGCCAATCTTTGCACGTATTCGACACCAGGGGCTTATTAATTAAGGGCGCTGTTCAGTTGCTTTTATAAAGACCGACACTTTTAGGGAGTGTTCGGCATCGCGAAGTTTGGCCTTATATGCATCAGCTCCGAATCATGTCTTTGGTCAAATGTTGGGTTTGCCCGCCCCTCGTTTTGCTGCCTTACGCTCCACTCTATCGCTAAGGCGGCATTCGTGAGAACTACATCGACATTGCTGCTCCGTGCTCGCCGGGCTAACACCTCAGAGAGAGAAAGTCGAAACTGACTCGTCGTGGATGTAGCGTGAGGCTGGTCAACCACTGATGACCCATCGGAATCTTTAGGATTCCTCTGCAGACAACCAAGGTCTGCTTCCGTCAGCACACACGCGCCGCGAAACAAGCGAAGGCAGTGTTCTAGGGAGCTATAAGGCTAAGTAGTCCCACCGCCAAACTCCTATGGCTAAGTGAAAGTGATGAAGCATTATAGTCTGTTGTTTAGTTCAGCAATACGCCATGACCTCCTTTATAGGACCAAGACATTGGATCAAGTGTGAAAATGCGCTTTTTATAACACTTCGCATTATATGCGTGGGGTCAAGTCAAGACCGCCATCTTTCGTGTTATATACATATATACATTAACGGGTCAAGACAGAGGTATTTTAATTCTGCAGTACAAGTATAAAAAATCTTTTATATTCCATCGAAACATTGTCTTTACAATTATACATGTTATTCAACATGATGTCCATCGAGCAACGCGCTCTATTAAACGAAAGTGCCCCGCAGAACTACCTGAAAATAGTGCTCGCAGTATTCGCTCTCGTCCGAATCTTTGGATGCAACGGTCAGGTCTTCATCTCCTACCAAGATTTCTTGGACAAGGGCTAGAGCCATCCGCAAGACCTCTATGCATGCTGACCTCTTCATTGCATTGATATGGGGCACTGCATCAAGGAACTGCTGCACCAAACCAAAATAATCCTCAGCTCAGCCCTTCTTCGCCACAGATGACTCCATGGCATTTCCTTCATGGCGAGTCCCGATAACCTATTCAGCTCCGCTTCCTTCGGCCGATCGCTCGATAATGGAAGTGGGCGCCTGGATTGTGGAATGCGATCAAAAGCTTTTCCACTTTGTGATTCTTTTTGATCTCGAAGTGTTCGCACTCTGCATTTCCGCCAAAACCAGATAAGTATCCGCCAGACTCACAGCTAGTCCAACCGAGCATACTTAGGATCCCCGAACTTCATCCGCGACCATAAAGGGCTTTAGAGGCGATATCTCCGCCCGACGAAGTTCGCTTCATGGCTCTCATTGCAGAAGCGAGCATCCTTGGCCTCGGTAGTGGCCTTCTAGGTCCTTTTGTTCCGCCTGATCTTCTTTTTCAAGAAGCTTGCAGCGGTCGTCAAGATCCTTCAACTTCACCGCCATCTCAGCCATTTCCTTCCTGCTGGCAGTGAGCAGCCTGTTCGGCTTTATATCTTCGCCGCTTTCAAGGCAGCCACATCAGTTTTTCCGCATGCTTCCTTGGCTCGCCAAGCCTGCCCCAAGCTTCTCCATGGCAGCGCACCATTTGCATCAAGCATACATGTTGTAAGGCATCAAGCTCTCTACCAGGTGTCCCGCGAGAAAATTTCATACCTTAGCATCGCCCAACCGCTTGTTGACAAGCCGATGTCGGCATCCGCCACGCAAGTTGCCGCTTTAGCTCGGCATTCATCAGTCCGGCTAGCCACCGACACTTCGCCATCTACATAGGAAGAGCGATATGTTATACTTGATTATGATCCTCGGTGTTGTCAATCATCTTTGACAACGCACCGAGTCTCGTGGGCTACTATCTATAGGGCGATCTTTCATATGCGGAACTATCAAAAGGTACATCATTTTATGCATCTCAAAACCTGTTAGTAAACTCCCGACAGCCTCGTGCGGCAACCCGCTCTCCGCGGATGAAATCCTTTCAATCACCATGCCCATCAATGCACGATGTTCTTCTGAGACAGACGCTCACCCAAGCAGATCCTTCAAATCCTCCGACCGTGCACCGGACGGTGCCGGACTCGTCTGATGGCCTTTTTCGAAGGTCGGGCACGGAGGGCTTTGGGGAGCCATACGGCAGCTTTCCGGCCCTGCCGGATTCGAAGAGACCTCCGCGACGACACTCAGGTGGTCCGCCGCAAGGCGGTATGGTAGGAGGGGCGCCCGCCTCCATCATCTCCGACTAAGATCCTCAAGATAAGCTCGCCAAGGGCGGAGATCCGAACTACAAGGTAAAAATTTGTTGTCTTTCTCAGTGAATAAAATAGGATGTCTCTTATTTGGAAACTCCTCCGATTTCACGGCTCGCTGGAGGGCTGATCCCTTGAGGGCACAAAGGCGGCCGAGGCACTTCCTGCCGCAAGACCCTCCGACGAAGATCTCTTCCCGCTTTGAGATCCTGGTCTCCGGTCCTCAGAGGCGGTCCTCTTCTTTCCTCGGATGGACGGAGTCTCGATCCTCCTTTTCGGATAGCTCCTTCGAGGAGACGGTAGCTTCCTTTGTTGCCCCCTTCGCTTCTTCCAAGGGCGCAACCTCCAAAGATCCTAGTTAACATGGGATCCCGCATGGTCTCGGGAGGGGCGGACACCTGGTCAGCTTTTGCTTTCACTACACACTCCTGTTTAAAGGACAGCTCCTTTAAGGGCAATTTTATGACGAATATAATGGATAGTGTGCCCGGTACACGGCTACTTACTTGAGTATCCCAAGGACAGCTTAGCCTCAAGGCTCGGTCAAGTCCGACACATTGCTTGTGATCCAAGAACAATTTATACATCTCCATGGGCCACATGCCCGTAAAGTGTTGGAGAGCTCGTGGTCCCTCCGGATTAAACTCCCACAGCAGTAGGGGGCGCGCTGCAGGGCAAAGGCGGCGAATCAATATGACCTGCGCCACCACGGCCAGGTTGATGTCTCTTTACGAGATCTTGAATGCGCCTCGCAACAAGGGAACGCCCTTGACGGCCCCCGCCGAGCCTCTTTATTGACCCATGACGCCACTGTGGGAGGACCTGAGCGAAGATGAGGGCGCCACCCACTTGGTGCCTCCTGGCGCCAGGATATAAAACCACTCGCTATAAGCTGAACTCCTCTTGAAAAGAGCCTCGGCCAGGGGAGCGCCAGCATTCTTGCTTATAAAAGCTCCAAGCACTCGCTTGCCGCCCCATGATCATCTTCGGCTCTACTTTGAAGTGAGGGGTAATGTGGAGGAAGGCTTCGCACACGACGATGAACGATGAGATGTGGAGGATGGACTCCGGATCCAAGTCATGAGATTCTAACCCATAATAAAACATGAGCCCCCTCACGAAGGGGTCCGTCGGGAAGCCTAACACCCGAAGGAAGTGAGACGCGAACACCACGCTCTCGCCAGGCTTGGGAGTGGGAGTAACCTAACCTTGAGCAGGCAGCCTATGCGTAGATTCGCCGGTTAAATACTCTGACATCTCTCATTTTTAGCACCTCTTCTTCTCAGAATGGAGGAAGGCATCCACCGCCTTGAAGGTCGGAGCTGGCATCACCAAGGTCCAAGGGCCTAAATCTGGAGCTTTGGGTGTTAGAACTCGAGGCTAGGGGCGGATTCATTGAGATTGAAAGAAAGGAGTAGAGCATTGGTCTCTTTATAAAGAGGTTGAATACCAAGAGCCCTCCCCCTGACCGCTTGGGACTCGCCGATAGAGGAGACGCATTCAACGGGCGCGATTGGTTACCCACGCCTGTATAGATGAGAATCCTGAATAAGGGGACACGATCTCTGCTTTGACAAGACGTGTTACATGAAATCGCCAACACGCTGAGGTGGGACACAAAAACGATTCAATAAAGGCTTGGCTGCAGGTGATGACACGCGAATACGCCGCCAGATTGGATTTGTGTAATATTACTCTCTACGTGTGTTATGTTGAAATTATTTTTCAGAGCCGACACTATCCTTGTGTTCAAAATCTCCTATGAAGTATTCGGAGGAGGAACCCGCCTTTGCAATGTGCGAGACAAAGCACCAGCATCTCGCCATCATTGAAGCCCGGTTCAGGGCTAATGAGGAGTCCTGATTAGGGGTGTCCGGATGGCCGGACTATGACCTTGGCCGGACTCGGACTATGAAGATACAGGATTGAAGACTTCATTCCGTGTCCGGATGGGACTTTCCTTGGCATGGAAGGCTAGCTTGGCGATAACGGATATGTAGATTCCTTCCATTGTAACCGACTCAGTAACCCTAACCCTCTCCGATGTCTATATAAACCGGAGGGTTTTAGTCCGTGAGGACTAACAACAATCATACCATAGGCTAGCTTCTAGGGTTTAGCCTCTCCGATCTCATGGTAGATCTACTCTGTACTACCCATATCATCAATATTAATCAAGCAGGAGTAGGGTTTTACTCCATCGAGAGGCCCTCGAACCTGGGTAAAAACATCGTGTCCCTTGTCTCTCGTTACCATCCGCTTAGACGCACAGCCTCGGACCCCTACCGAGATCCGCTGTTTTGACATCGACAGCGCCGAGTTGGCCTCTTGGCCACTCGGAGGAATTGGTGAGGGTGCTGCGTTCCGTGGGGCAGGGTCAAGACGATGCTATGGGGATTGAGGTGGCGAATAGACGAGGTGAACATCGGGCAGCTCCTTGGAGGTGGAGGACGGCGCTTGATCCAAGTGACGACGAGATCGACAACGGATCCTCATCAAAAGTGCAGGATGAGGGACGGCGAGTTGTTGCGTGTGGACGACGAGTCGGGGAAGAGTCTCCTGCTGCGGCAAGTAGAGGCCGACGCCGATGAGCGATGGGGCTCAAGGGTTTTGGCGGCTTGGTGTACTAATGGGGGCGAGGGGAGGGGAGCCAAGCTTAGGGAGGCGCTTGTTCATGTAGGGTAAGTTACCAATGCATTTCACCCAGGTTTTGACACCGCGACATGGAGCTTCATTTCCAGCCGAGGGGTAGAAGGGGATTTCAAGTGTCCGGCTATGGAGCGATTTCATATGAGGAGAGGAGTTCAAGGCCCAAATTTCGGGATAACAAGGTCGCAAGGGTTGAAGAAGTGGAGTTTCAAAGCAGGTGAGACAAGAGATACTGAGCTTGAAAATTTCGGGATAACAAAGTGCGGATTCCTTGTTCGCGTAACAAACTTAACGTAAAAAACAATTCATACAAGACACAAGAGAGTCATGTCCCTTTACTATATTGCTATAGATGCCATTGAAAAACTACAAGAAAAATGTACAAAAATCGGAGAACAAGATTACCCCTGCACAGTACCAAATCGATTCGCACTTCCTCAACAACAACAACAAAAACAAATCAATTCCCACCAAAGAAAGAGTAATGTCCCTTTTATATGATTACAGATGCCATGATCTCTAATTTCAATTTTGAATCCACGTTATGTTGAATTCAATATATCATTAGGTGACCTTTGGCGGTTTATATATCTTCCATCATATATGAACATTTTACTCCACCATGTGAACATATATATTGTCGCTCACCATATGGACTAAATTTGAATCAATTTTCCTTATTTGGATACGATTGTTGTCAAGTTATACAATAATTTAAATATTATCTTGATAAAAAGACATGCATATAGCAGTAATCATATTTCACTATGAACTACATGTACCATACGCCTCCAATTCAAATATTTGTATCCATTTTATGTTGAATTCAAATCATAGTACATTATTGGTCTAGGTAGCGAGATGTTCGGGATAATCTAAACCCTGTTTTCATACGTATAATTTTTGGCTGAATTGGGACAAGTTTTGTATAAGCCTCTTGCAAAACCGAGATTCTCTCAACAAGCCTCGTGGTTCCGAGAGGACGCGTGTCACCTTTTGTGTGCGTAAATGTTATATACTGCCTCCCCTGATTTTATTTATAGAGGCAACATAGAACTATATGAGTGCCCTGTTAAATTTTGGAATTATTTCGGTTCATTTGGCCTTTTTATACATTAATTGAGTTTTGACTTTTAATGTGCATAATCTAAATATGAATTGCATGCACATGCTCCGTGCACCAAAGTGGGTTGAAAATCACATGTGTGTCCTTGGTTGAATTTCTAGGTCCCATGGAAGAAATGAGAATGAAATTCAAACATCTCAAGGCCATGACTCACGAGAACATCGAGAAACTTAGATTTAAATTCATGTAAATCCAAAACTCAGCTAGAAATCATGAAACTTGGCATGGTGTCATGTCATGGCACTAACATGTTGTGGTAAAAATTAATGCCGACGAAGCTCGTGGTTCTAAGAGGAACGTGCACCTTTGAGTGTGAAACGATATATGCTGCCCCCCTTGAGTTTCTTAACAAAGGCAACATAGAACTACATTAGTGCCCTGTTAAATTTTGGAATTATTCCGGTTCGTTTGTCGCTTTTTATACATTAATTGAGTTTCGGTCATTTAATGTGCATAAGTCAAATTTGAACTACAAGCACATGCTCGTGCACCAAAGTTGGTTGAAAATCACATTTGTGTCCTCGGTGAATTTCTAGGTCCCATGCAAGAAATGAGAATAAAATTAAAACATCTGGGCATCGGGCTCGCCGAGAACATTGAGAAACTTGGTTTTAAAATTCTTGTAAATCCAAACACGCCTGAAAATCATGAAACTTGGCATGGATGTCATGTCATGGTACTACCATGTTGTGGTAAAAATGGCCGAATAGGAACATATTTTGGTATAAGCTTTGCAAACCAAGCTTCTCTCAAGAAGGCTCGTGGTTCTCGAGAGGAACGTGCACCTTTGAGTGCTAAACGATATACGTTGTCCCCTTGAGTTTATTTACAAAGGCAACATAGAACTACATGAGTGCCTTGTTAAATTTTGGAATTATTCCGGCTTCGTTTGGCCTTATTTACACATTAATTGAGTTTTTGGTCATTTAATGTGCATAATTCAAATTTGAACTACAAGCACATGCTCACATTTGTGTCCTCGGGTGAACTTCTACTCCCTCCTTCCATCTATATAGGTCCTAATGCGTTTTTCGAGGCTAATTTTGACCAAACGTTAGAGCAATAATATATGACATGCAACTTACACAAAGCATACCTTCAAATTTGTATGTCAAAGGAGCTTCCAATAATATAATTTTCATAGTATACATCTCATGTGCTATTAATCTTGTCAATAGTCAAAGGCTGTCTTGAAAAACACATTGGGCCCTATATAGATGGAAGGAGAGAGAGGTCCCATGCAAAAATGAGAATAAGATTCAAACATCTGGGCATCGGCTCGGTCGAGAACATTGAGAAACTTGGTTTTAAAATCATGAAACTTGGCATGGTGTCATGTCATGGTAGTACCATGCCGTGGTAAAAAAATTGGCCAAATAGGAACAAATTTTGTATAAGCTTCTTGCAAATCGGAGCTTCTCAAGAAGGCTCGTGGTTCGGGAGGAACGTGTCACCTTTGTGCATAATTCAAATTTGAAATACAAGCACATGTTCCAAAGGCACCAAAGTTGGTTGAAAAATCACATGTGTGTCCTCGGTAAATTTCTAGGTTCCATGCAAGAAATGGGAATGAAATTCAAAATTTAAGGCCGTGGCTGGGTTGGAAACATTGAGAAACTTAGTTTTTAATTCCTGTAAATCCAAAACACGCATGAAAATAATGAATTTGGCTTGGTGCCATGACATGGCACCAACATGCTGTGGTAATTTGCAGTCCGATTTATGGCTACACATTAACAATCAACAAAGTCATTTTGAACAAGTGTTGTCACCTTACAATCGGAAACACAAGTATTATTGAAACCGTGGGCGTTCTACTTACTAGTACCATTTACGCGCCGCCACGCATCCCCATTTTTATTAGCTAGGAGGCGCTGCAGGGTAGCTATTTGAGTACGAGAGGCGGCGATCGCATTCTCCGCTGCTTATCGGGAGGAGAGCCTTTGACCTCCATCTGCCGCCCACCTCTCCCAAGGTTTCCATTAATGGCGCCGAGCCTCGCTTAATGGATGTGGCTATTCTCACTCGACTGAGATTTAAGAGAGAAAAAGAAAATCTGAAAGCACGGATCTTGATGTAAGATACGACGGACCTATATAGCATCTACTACGACTTATAGCAAGACTGGTGAATATATAAGGATGATTAAAAAAATTGATCAAAGAAGGGCTTGCCCCTTCCGATTTTCATTACTGAAAACCACCACAATTCACAAGAAGTTCAGCACAACTCCAGCCTAACACGAAGGACTAAAAGCAACCAGATTGAAATCGCAACATCCCAAGAGGCCAACAAAGGCCAAACATCCGCGCTTAGAACCCAACATTTCACAACCAACGCACACAATCCACATCCTAAACCGATTATTACATCAAAAGAAACCAGGAAACTCAAGGAAGCCCAACAGAACTAGAAGAACAGAACGCTGTGGTCGCCACAAGAAGAGTTTTCTTCATTCCAGCTTCGCAACATTGATCTTCCACAGTAAAGATAAGGACGATTAATTGTCTTACATAATTAGAAAGATAATTTAAAAGCTACATGCGGCTACGCCCAAATACACAAGGGAAAAGAAGAAGGAAGACAAGGATCTCGCTCGCTGATCTCTACTTTCTTGATGCGTTGTTGCAGGTCATGGAACTAGTCTCCGCTGGGCGAAGGGCGATGAGCTCTTTTCGTCCTCAAGATGCAGCTTGAGAACATCCACGGATTCTCCACCAGCCTTTGGCGCTGCTATGGAGCATGTCATTTCGCCCATAAGTTTCTTGACGATGACGCAGTCCTCTTCAACAAGGCACCGGGTCTCTCCCTCGCTGGTCTGCACTTTGAACGATCTTCCTCAGCGGTGTCGCCGCCGCCCGGAGCCTCTCATTGCTTCCTCCTTAGTTGTCTGATGACACCGTAGCCTATTCAAACGAGGCTTTCACGCCGCCCCGCAACCTCGCCCAGCCGGAAATCTGATCCATCTGGCTATCGACGAAGATGCATGCGCCTGCAATAGCCGCCCCCGCCAGCGTAGAAGCGCTTTAAAGCCGGGCGGGACATCTCGCTGCATTTGTGGCGCGGCGACATCTATGCTGCTTTGCGCGCGCATGCCGACCAAGTCACGCATCGACGGGCGCGCTGTTTGGTGTCAAACCTGGCGGATCTCGGTAGGGGGTCCCGACCGTAGCGCCTTAGGCTGTTGGTAACAGAAGCAAGGGACACAGGCAGATGTTTACCCAGGTTCGCCCCTTGATGGAGGTAAAACCCTACTTCATGCTTGATTATATGAAGATACGGTAGTACAAGAGTAGATCTACCACGAGATCATAGAGGCTAAAACCTAGAAGCTAGCCTATGATGGTATGATTGTGATTGTGATCGGCTTATGACCAACCTCTCCGTTTATATAGACACCAGAGAGGGCTAGGGTTTATATGGAGTCGGTTACAAGGAAGGAAATATAATATCCGAATCGCCAAGCTTGCCTTCCACGCCAAGGAAAGTCCTATCCGGACACGGCCAAGTCTTGAGTCTTGTATCCTCACGCTCAATAGTCCGGACGATGTATATAGTCCGCTATCCGGATACCCCTAATCCAGACTCCTCAAGAGCCCCCGAACCAGGCTTCAATGACGATGAGTCCGTGCGCAGTCTTGTCTTTGGCATTACAGGCGGTCCTTCTCCGAGTACTTAAAGTAATTATCAACACTTGAACCGTGTCCGATCCACAAAATGATCTTCACATGCCACCGAGAGAATGGTATTTCACAAATGCAATCTGCGACAACTTTCAGGCAACGCGCCGTGTCATTATGGTCGGGTCATTATTCAAACCGCTTTTCCCACAACCAGCCATAGCGCACATTGCGAGGCGGTTTTTGACACGCCTTGTCAAAGCAGAGATCGCGGTCCCTTTATCACGGGATTCTCGCGAATACGGGTATGGGTAATCCAACCGCACCACTAACCGCGCGTAGCAGGAGGCAAACGGTTCCACTCAGCAAGTGGGGAGGCGCAAAAGCACTTATCTTCCTATAAAGAGACAAGGCCTTTTTCTTTACCCACGCTTTTCTCCTTCCGCTAGCCCAGCACTTTTCTTTTTCCACCAGAAGAGAGGTGCCGTGTCAAACCGCGGATCTCGTAGGGGGTCCCGAACTGCATCTAGGCGGATGGTAACAGGAGACAAGGGACACGATGTTTTTTACCAGGTTCGCCCTCTCGATGGAGGTAAAACCTACTCCCTGCTTGATTAATATTGATGATATGGGTAGTACAAGAGTAGATCTACCACGAGATCGTAGAGGCTAAACCCCAGAAGCTAGCCTATGGTATGTTTGTTGTCCGCCCCACGACTAAAAACCTCCTGGCTATATAGGCAGCACCGAATAGGGTTAGGGTTACACAGAGTCGGTTACAATGGTAGGAAATCTACATATCCAGACGCTAAGCTTGCCTTCCACGCCAAGGAAAGTCCCATCCGACACGGACGAAGTCTTCAATCTTGTATCTTCATAGTCCAGAGTCTGGCCAAAGGTCATAGTCCGCTATCCGACACCCCCGATCCGACTCCTCAAGAGTCCCTGAACCAGCTTCAATGACAACGAGTCCGGGGTAGATAGATTGTCTTTGGCATTGCAAGGCGGGTTCTTCTCCAAACTCGTGTACCTATTTGAATAGTGTCCGGCTTCTCATGAATATCGCGCTCCTTAGCTTCCACGCCCAATAATGGCCATCTACCACATGTTGAACGAATGCGAAAAGCCAGGGTATTTTTACATTTGCCCCCCTAGCTGCGCAAATGAGTTGTCTATATAAGAGACGAGGATCAAGATCCGAATCACACCATATTCCCTTCGCGAGCTTTCATCAGAGCACATATGACAGAAATCCATTCCATCATGGAGAGTCGACGCGGCTCCTCCTCTCGCCCTCCCAGTTCTCAGCCTAGAGATTGGGAGAGATGCTCCGTCCCACACAGCGAGCTAGTGACGCCCAAACCAAGGATTTTTCCTCGCTCATGGTTCCGGTTCGAGCTGCATCACGCCACCTGTTGGGGGATATAACTATTGAATATAAACCGCCCTCAAGGGGCCGGTTTACCTCGCCCGTAATTAGGGCCCACGAAGGCATGAGGCCCAGAGCCCGTAGGCGGATTAGGGTCCATAAATGTAAACCGCCTTTAGTCATGTAACTTGTGCCGTAAGATAAGAGAGAAGAGACCGAGATGGACACTTGTATGAGCCGGATCGGGACTCAGAGACCGCCGCAAGGCCAACCCGTATATAAGGGGACGAATTCAAGGTGGTTTAGGGATGTATAATTCGAGGCTCAAAGCGGCTATTGCTCCCTAACCGCCAAATCACATCAATCCCATCACCAACATTAGACGTAGGCTTTACCTTCATCAAGGCAATAACTAGTATAACTCGTGTCTTCAGTGTCCGCTTAACCCTCTAAGTTAACTCTGCACGATGGCCCCGCGACTAAGTCCTTTCACGAGGACATCTCGCCGCGGACAATTCCACGACAGCTTGGCGCCACCGTGCGGCTATCGATCGATGGTTTGATGATCTTAGAGGGCAAGTTCGGCGACTCAGGCGCGTGCGCTGCGGGCCGATGACTAAGAGTCGTCGTGGCAAGCTCTACATCGACGATGCAGATCAGGCCCCGAGGCCGGCTCGATTGAGTACGGGTACCGGTCCCTTTGGTGGCATACACGGTTCATTGGCAAGATCGGCGAGCGGCTGTGGTCGGGCATCTGCACCGCATTTCGCCAAGACGGCTCACGGGCGAAGAAGAGTCCTGTCTCGCTAAGCCGGCTATCGCTCGCTGCGGGAGTCATCCACGGAGACTATGAGGGCGGATCAGCATCCGGGCGCGAAACCGCTTGTCTACTCCGATGACGAGTCGCCGATCGGAGAAACCGAGTCTCAGCATTACTGCAAGATGGCTGATCGGGCTGTTCGACGGTGAGAGTATTCGACCCTTTGATCCGCCCAACCGGTTGGAATCTTCATGGCTTGTACACAAGGATACGCTCACGGGATCGCTGGCGTCATGGCGGCCGTTTAGCAGCCGTGATGGCAGCCGGGAAGGAGGCCTCGGCTGCCTCGCCGCTCAAGTTTTATCGAGCTATTCGACGCTGACAAGGGCTCATGGAAGAGGCTAATCCGGGCGGATCAAGACCTGCACAACGCAGAGATCGCAAAGGTGAAGGAACAAATCACTAAGGCTAAAGCGGATCTCGCAGCCATGCGACGAAGGATGGCGCGAACGGGCCGCTGGATGCGCAGCTTATAGGCTCATGCTGGATCGTAACGCCACATGAAGTCATGAAAAGAAAGTACAGATCCCGCTCTACCTTCGGTTTTCGAGGGAAGAGACCTCTTCAATACCCTGTAAGTGAACCAGAATCCGCCACCGGTGGCGAACCGCCGGAAGCACTGGACGGGCGCCACCGATTCAGCCCCATGTGATAGATCTGCCTCGCCATCATGCCGGCGCGCTTCAGTTGTGCGCGACACCTCCGGTCACTACTCCAACCCGATGGATAACCTTGTTATGGCTGCGCACGGTTGAGGCGATTCCAATCGAAGGCGATTCACCGCAGCGTAGAAACACGCCGGGCAAAGGAGCCTCGTGACGCCCTCGCTCAACAGAAGCGATTCATACAGTCGAGATCGGATCCACTCCACCCCCGCCCAAGCCGGAGTTATAGCCGCACGCAGATGAACCGTCAGACAAGCAACGCGCAGCCGCTGGTCTGGCCAAGGGTAACAACTCCGGCGGGTGGCTTCAAAACGCCAAGTGGTGGTGGACCGGCCAGGCACGTGAGGGAGGCCGTTAGCAAGACAACATGAGGATCATCAACTCAAGGCCGTTCGGCCGACCATCTTCAACCTGGGTCACGCTCTGCTCTTTGGGGTGCCTTGCTCGCCCCCGCTTTACGCAATGTACGCTTGCCCAAGGATTTCAAAGGGCCACGCAAGGTGCCCAATTATACCGCCGATTTGGCTCTGTATGTGGATAGAAAGCTATGAGATGGCCATGGAGATGCTGGATGTGGATGAAGCTGCGGTGCAAGTATTTCACCATGATGTTGGAAGGTATGGCCCAGATTGGTTGAAGAACTTGCGCCTAACTCAATCAGTTCATGGACCTGGCCATGACCCGCTGCATTCAAAATTTCAAAGACACCAGTAACAGCCCATGTATGTGGTGGATTTGGCGGCTTGTGTCCAAGCAGAGGGAGAATCCACAACCCATTGGGTGCGCCCACGCTCGGAAGTTTTACATTCTTCTCGCATCGGATCAACCCCGATTCCGCCGATCTTAACCCTAGAAGGCAACCGCCGTTCAAACCTAAAAGTTGAAGCTGGGCGCATGATAGCTTTTTGCAATGACATGGGCACTCTCATGGGCGCTTTAGTAAAGTATGCTGATTCGATAGTACCAAGGATCCCGAAGTCCGAGGAGGATGACGAAATAGGGAAGGGAAAGTGACATAGCAACTCCAGAGGCCAGCAGCATCACCGGCGGGTAATGGAGGAAATAAGCGAAGGCAACGGTAACATGGGCTTCAGAGCCAACACCAACGCCACAGGACAAGGGTCAACGGCGCAAGGGTAAGCAATCAAACCGGGCGGTGCGCCAAGTCACAATCCGGATCGTTTGAATTATCTATTGAATCAACCCCGTCCGAAGCATGGGACGAAGGAGGCACCAAAGAAACCACCTCCGAAGGATTGTTATATTATGCAGGAGTTCAAAAGTTCTAATGCTTTCCAGTATGATCAAGGGCGTCCGGCGGCGGTTCGTGGTCCGCCCGGTTACGGTGGAGGAAATTCGCCCAGTGGTTCGTGGTAATCCGGGCGGCGTGATAATCGTAACAATCGTAACAATCAACTCAAGGTTATAATCAACAACAAAGAGTAGCTCGGGTATCGAGTAATCCAAGCGCTTGAACAAAGGATGCATTCATGTCTTTACCACCAGCTTGGACAAGCGAGACCGAAACTTCGAAGCGGCAATAATGTTGTTGAACCGTCAGACCACATTACCCGCGCTGGTCGAGCAGCCTATTGTATGGAGCAGAGAGGATCATCCTCCCGGTTTATAATCCGGGTCAGCAAGTTTCTAGTGTAGTGGCACCTCGTGTGGAGGATACAAGCTTACTAAGGTGCTTATGGATGGAGGGAGCAGCATCAACATCCTGCATTTCACGAGACCTTCCGACGTATGGGGTTAACGGATAAGCATCTCAGTCAGCCAAAGACGGTGTTTCACGGTGTGGTGCCCGCAAGTCAAGATACCCGGTCGGTAAGATAGCTCGAGGTGGCCTTTGGGGATGAAATATGACTCCAGATCGAAACATTGACGCTTGAAGTGGTGAAAATTCAAGCCCTTACCACGCCTCTATTTGGGCGCTTCTGGCCATGCTAAGTTTATGGCACGCCTTGTTATGTCTATTTGCAGAGCGTAGATATGGCGGG
>JAHIAM010020981.1:0-12007 GCA_021605205.1 Aegilops longissima | reverse complement strand
CGGAAGATCAACTCCCACGATTCAAGTGATTGTTGCACTCAGACAATCTGAGCATAAGCTCAACGATTGAGCTTTTCTCCCTTAGTTTGCAGGCTAAGAAAATCGTCGGAGGTCTAATACCTCTTGACGTGGGCACGATCCTGAAATCTCAATTTCAGCCCTCGAAACATCTCATATGTTCATGACGTTTGAGAACGTCTTTGGTGCCTCAACTCTAAACCGTTTAAGCGAACTATCACGTAGTTATCAAAACGTGTATGTCCGATGTTTGCAACATCCACAGACGACGTTTTGGGGTTCTGCACACTGAGCGGTGCATTAAGGACATAAGCTTTCTACTGATCGCATAATCACTACTGCCAACTTTCAACTATATTTTCTCTAGGAACATATCTAAAACAGTAGAACTAAAGCGCGAGCTATGCCATAATTTGCAAAGGGCTTTTGACTATGTTCAGGATAATTAAGTTCATCTAATGAACTCCCACTCAGATAGACATCCCTCTAGTCATCTAAGTGATTACATGATCCGAGTCAACTAGGCCGTGTCCGATCATCACGTGAGACGGACTAGTCATCATCGATGAACATCTTCATGTTGATCGTATCTACTATACGACTCATGCTCGACCTTTCGGTCTCTTGTGTTTCGAGGCCATGTCTGTACATGCTAGGCTCGTCAAGTTAACCTAAGTGTTTCGCGTGTGTAAATCTGGCTTACACCCGTTGTATGTGAACGTAAGAATCTATCACACCCGATCATCACGTGGTGCTTCGAAACGACGGACTTTCGCAACGGTGCACAGTTAGGGGGAACACTTTCTTGAAATTTTAATGAGGGGTCATCTTATTTACTACCGTCGTTCTAAGAAAATAAGATGTAGAAACATGATAAACATCACATGCAATCAAAATAGTGACATGATATGGCCAATATCATTTTGCTCCTTTTGATCTCCATCTTCGGGGCTCCATGATCATCATCGTCACCGGCATGACACCATGATCTCCATCATCATGATCTCCATCATCGTGTCTCCATTAAGTTGTCTCGCCAACTTATTACTTCTACTACTATGGCTACCGGTTAGCAATAAAGTAAAGTAATTACATGGTGTTGTTCAATGACACGCAGGTCATACAATATATTAAGACAACTCATATGGCTCCTGCCGGTTGTCATACTCATCGACATGCAAGTCGTGATTCCTATTACAAGAACATGATCAATCTCATACATCACATATCATTCATCACATTCTTCTTGGCCATATCACATCACATAGCATACCCTGCAAAAACAAGTTAGGCGTCCTCTAATTGTTGTTTGCATGTTTTACGTGGCTGCTATGGGTTTCTAGCAAAACGTTTCTTACCTCGCAAAACCACAACGTGATATGCCAATTGCTATTTACCCTTCATAAGGACCCTTTTCATCGAATCCGTTCCGACTAAAGTGGGAGACACTGGCACCCGCAAGCCACCTTATGCACCAAGTGCATGTCAGTCGGTGGAACATGCCTCACATAAGTGTACGTGTAAGGTCGGTCCGGGCCGCTTCATCCGACAATACCGTCGAAACAAGATTGGACTAGTAACGATAAGCATATTGAACAAAATCGACGCCCCCAACTACTTTGTGTTCTACTCGTGCATAGAATCTACGCAATAGACCTAGCTCATGATGCCACTGTTGGGTAACGTAGCAGAAATTCAAAATTTTCCTACGTGTCACCAAGATCTATCTATGGAGAAACTAGCAACGAGGGGAAGGAGAGTGCATCTACATACCCTTGTAGATCGCTAAACGGAAGCATTCAAGAGAACGGGGTTGAAGGAGTCGTACTCGTCGTGATCCAAATCACCGGAGATCCTAGTGCCGAACGAACGGCACCTCCGCGTTCAACACACGTACAGCCCGGTGACGTCTCCCATGCCTTGATCCAGCAAGGTGAGAGGGAGAGGTTGGGTAAGACTCCATCCAGCAGCAGCACGACGGTGTGGTGGTGATGGAGGAGCATGGCAATCCTGCTGGGCTTCGCCAAGCACCGCTGGAGAGGAGGAGGACTTGGGAGAGGGGGAGGGCTGCTCCAGGGGCAAGGGTGCAGCTCCCATGCGCCTCCCCACTATATATAGGGGTGGAGGGGGGTTATTTCTTGCCCTCCAAGTCCATTGGGGCGTTGGCAAAGGTGGGAAGAAAGAAATCCCATCCTTTCCTTTCCCCACCGATTGTTATCCCCCCTTTTTAGGGATCTTGATCTTATCCCTTCGGGATATGATCTTATTCCTTCAAAGGGGGGATATTGGTGCGCCTTGACCAGGGGTGTGGGGCCTTGCCCCCACTACCCACGTTCATGTGGGTCCCCCCATGCAGGTGGGCCCCACTCCGAACCTTCTAGAACCTTCCGGTACAATACCGAAAAATTCGAACATTTTCGGTGGCCAAAATAGGACTTCCCATATATAAATCTTTACCTCCGGACCATTCCGGAACTCCTCGTGACGTCCGGGATCTCATCCGGGACTCCGAACAACATTCGGTAACCACGTATATCCATTCCCTATAACCCTAGCGTCATTGAACCTTAAGTGTGTAGACCCTACGGGTTCGGGAACCATGCAGACATGACCGAGACGTTCTCCGGTCAATAGCCAACAGCAGGATCTGGATACCCATGTTGGCTCCCACATGTTCCACAATGATCTCATCGGATGAACCACGATGTCAATGACTCAATCAATCCCGTATACAATTCCCTTTGTCTAGCGGCATTGTACTTGCCCGAGATTCGATCGTTGGTACGCCGATACCTTGTTCAATCTCGTTACCGGCAAGTCTCTTTACTCGTTCCGTAACACATCATCCCGTGATCAACCCCTTGGTCACATTGTGCACATTATGATGATGTCCTACCGAGTGGGCCCAGAGATACCTCTCCGTCACACGGAGTGACAAATCCTAGTCTCGATTCGTGCCAACCCAACAGACACTTTAGGAGATACCTGTAGTGCACCTTTATAGCCACCCAGTTATGTTGTGACGTTTGGTACACCCAAAGCATTCCTACGGTATCCGGTAGTTGCACAATCTCATGGTCTAAGGAAAAGATACTTGACATTAGAAAAGCTTAAGCATATGAACTATGATCTTTGTGCTAGGCTTAGGATTGGGTCTTGTCCATCACATCATTCTGCTAATGATGTGATCCCGTTATCAACGACATCCAATGTCCATGGTCAGGAAACTGTAACCATCTATTGATCAACGAGCTAGTCTACTAGAGGCTTACTAGGGACATGGTGTTGTCTATGTACCCACACATGTATCTGAGTTTCCTATCAGTACAATTATAGCATGGATAATAAACGATTATCATGAACAAGGAAATATAATAATAACTAATTTATTATTGCCTCTAGGGAATATTTCCAACAAAATAGACCCGGGGGCCAAAGGTTTCACTAGTGGCTTCTCTCAAGATAGCATGTATTACGGTGGGTGAACAAATTACTGCCGAGCAATTGATAGAATAGTGCACAGTTATGATGATATCTAAGGAAATGATTATGAATATAGGCATCACGTCCGTGTCAAGTAGACCGAAACGATTCTGCATCTACTACTATTACTCCACACATCGACCGCTATCCAGCATGCATCTAGAGTATTAAGTTCATAAGAACGGAGTAACGCATTAGGCAAGATGACATGATGTAGAGGGATAAACTCAAGCAATATGATATAAACCCCATATTTTTATCCTCGATGGCAACAATACAATATGTGCCTTGCTGCCCTCAACATCCTTTGGGAAAGGACACCGCAAGATTGAACCCAAAGCTAAGCACTTCTCCCATTGCAAGAAAGATCAATCTAGTAGGCCAAACTAAACCGATAATTCGAAGAGACTTGCAAAGATATCAAATCATGCATATAAGAATTTAGAGAAGAATCAAATAATATTCATAGATAATCAAGTTCATAAACCCACAATTCATCGGATCTCAGCAAACACACCGCAAAAAGAGTTACATCGAATAGATCTCCAAGAGAAACGAGGAGAACTTTGTATTGAGATCCAAAGAGAGAGAAGAAGCCATCTACCTAATAACTATGGACCCGAAGGTCTATGGTAAACTACTCACGCATCATCGGAGAGGCTATGGTGTTGATGTAGAAGCCCCCCGTGATCGAATCCCCCTCCGGCAGATCACCAGAAAAGGCCCCAAGATGGGATCTCATGGGTACAGAAGGTTGCGGCGGTGGAAAAGGTGTTTTGTGGCTCTCCCGAAGGTTTCAGGGTATAAGAGTATATATAGGTGAAAGAAGTAGGTTGGTGGAGCTGCGAGGGGCCCATGAGGGTGGGGGCGCGCCCACCCCCCTAGGGCGCGCCCTCCTGCCTCGTGGCCTCCTCGTGGCTTTCTTGACCTCCACTCCAAGTCTCCTAGATTGCGTTTGTTCCAAAAACGATCCTCGCGAAGGTTTCATTCCGTTTGATATTCCTTTTCTGCAAAACACTGAAATAGGAAAAAAACGGCAATTTGCACTGGGCCTTCGGTTAATAGGTTAGTCCCAAAAATAATATAAAAAGGTATATTAAAGCCCATTAAACATCCAAAACAGATAATATAATAGCATGGAACAATCAAAAATTATAGATACGTTGGAGACGTATCACACACACACACACGCTATTTGTGCCTCGTAACTGTGTGGATCGACGTGTAAGAAGTGATGCCTGACTAATATGTGAGATGTGCATACCTTCCCCATTAGCGGTGCGAACCTGATCGTGTCCACGCTACGTGTCCACGCTACAACTCTTGTGTAGAGAGCTTACCTATGTCACTCGTCAGGTGATTGGTAGCTCCCGTATCCATGTACCAAGATGCATCAACTAGATAGGAAGGAGTATGCCCTTGCTCATGACTCGGCAGGGCAGCCTGCTTATCATTACCCTTGCCATTGTTCCTGATCCCCAAGAAATCCTGCTTGAAGCGACGATGACAACGGGAGGCAAGGTGACCATCAAGTCCACACAGTTGGCAGGGGACCTGAGCACCACATGAAGGGCAACATGCATGGACCCGACCTCCCATGTAGGTAGTGGTGTTCCGTGAAGTAGGCGCAGTCGGCGGAGGTTTGCCACCAGCTGGTGGCTTGTAGGGCTTCCCCTTCCCACGCGTTGCAGCGTTGGCGGAAGGGAAGCTCGGCGTAGAGCGGCGAGCCTAGATGCGATGTTCTGTAACGAGGAGACGCATGTACAACTCACGTAGATGGATGGGAGTGTCACGGCCATTGATATTCTCCACAAAATTATCATAGTTGTCACTCACTTCGTTGAGCACATAAGAGGTGAACTCCTCCGGACCAAGTGCCTTGCCAATGGAAGCAAGCGTGTCAGCCATACCCGTCACTTTGTTGAAGTAGTCAGTGACGATGAGATCATGAAGCTTCACCTCCCCAAGCGCAGTGCTTATGGCGTGAGCTCGCGCCTAAGACTGCGAAGCAAAGCTGGTATGAAGAACCATCCACGTGTCCCGAGACGTAGCGGCGAAGATGACCGGTGACGAGACCCCCTCTGTAAGAGAGGACTGGATGGCAGAGAGGATGGCCTGATCTTGAGCCACCTACGCATGGTGCCCCGAGTGATATGGCGGGGGGCACGACAGAGTGCCATCAACAAAGCCCTCCAAGTAGCGACTGCGGAGAAGTGGCAAGACCTGAGCACGCCACGACAGGTAGTTATCCGTCATCAGCTTCACCGGGATGAGATGCGCAAAGTAGAACGATGCAGTATATACTCCATGATCCGATGGCGGCGGCGGCCCATAAAAACTAGAGGTGAAGCACCACTCGGCAGCACGGAGGAAGGCACCAACTCCGTCGACAGACCGCCGTAGGGTGCCTCGTATGAAGAGGATGCGCCATAAGGAGTCACAGTCAGCGAGGCTGTCGGGTAGGCGTAAGCCAACGGTGCAGCGGGGCCGTAGGGCGGCGGCTGCGCAGATGAAGTCGGCCACGGACTGGACGGATGCTGCAGTTGCTGGGCGCCATCTGGGTGCTGGCCCGCGGGTGAGTGCTGGCCCGCTGACGACTGTCCCGTTGGCGGGTACCCCCACCAGGACCCGGGAGACCCGTACGCGGGCGGAGCCCCGTGCGTATGTGGAGTGGGCGGAGCCCCTTATGCCCCGTACGGCTGCGAGGAGCCGAGCGGTGGGGACCCGTACGGCTGCGATCCTGGAACCAGGCCGAGCGGCGGGGACGCGCCGTAGGGTGCCGGCGACGGGGCTGCGCCATGGGGCGCTGGCGGCGAGGCCGTGCCGTAGACCGGCGGCGACAGATTGGCCTGGAGGCGGCTGTGTGATGCGGTCACTGGAGATCGAGGCCAACGACCTGGATGCCAAGAACGGAGAGGCCGACGGGACCTGAGCGGCGGCGGCCGGAGCAGCGGCCGGGGCGGAGGAGATCGCAGTGGCGGCGGCCGGCAAAGAAGCCATCGACGCGATCGGGACAGGGCGGAAGCAGACACTCGTAGATCTAATCTGATACCATGTAAAACGTTATTGTTATGGGAAACTGCACGATACCCTAATACGGGTGTGGCTCTTTATATATATAAGGATGAGTCTATTTGTCATATCTAAATTGATGTTCATTCTGTTTGTGGTCTATTTTTTTTCTAGTTTTTTTTTTGTTTCTTGATACTGCATTATATATATTTATGGGAGCTTAAATGTGATATCCTTAAAAAATATCTAGATGTGAATTAGACAAACTGTATAAGGATACACCCCGTACACGTTATCTCTTATACCATATGTAGTCTAACACCTGATGGCAAGGCCATAATTTCTTTTTCATTAGGACCCTCTTTTTGGAGTGAACGATCGAATATTTCCCTATTCCTTCTTATTTTAACTGATTGTATTTCATATGGAATAAGAGGAGAACAAAAGCATTCCACGACCTGCCAAGGGGCTGTTAAAAAAAATGCTTTATGTCATGATTCGTGGTTACACTATTAGTATGCTCAATTATGCTCGGGCTGCTGTTTCTTCACGCCCCCAACCTCATCTCCACTGGCTAGCGCAATAGTACTTAAATCTAGTAGTTCTTGGGTCCAAACCTAGTGCCCTCCATTTTCTTTTCTTGTTTTGCTTCTATGATTCTATCCACACACGCGCTGCAGCACACCCGCATGCACACATCCAGCCATGTCCAGTAGAAGGCTGGCCCTGTTTTTCTTCTTATTTTTCTCCTGGTTCGGTCGCATGTATAGCTTACTTGTGGCCAATCTGCTCCTATTCCATGAACGCACTCATAGCTAAGTGGCTAGCAACGATCCATCACAACCAGGAGACCACGGATCAAATATCAGGCTCTAGAAACACAGGGTGTCACCTTGTTGGCTAGGCTATCTAGCCCATCCGAATTCAAGTTATGAAGTGACTCGTGGTGTTTGGAGTTTTTTTAATAAAAATACTAGCACAAATGCCCGTGCGTTGCAACAGGAAAAAACAACGGTTCCTATGAATGGACCAGGTCGAGCAACTATGCCATAAGACAATGGATGGATCGTTGATCAGAACATGCATGGTATGATTCTCAGTAAATTGATTTGACTGAAGAGCATAACTTTATTAATAATTCATTCTTTAGATGACTATGGGTACATTCTAAGATTTAAAAGTAGAATATGAAATAAATAGCAATATCAACAAATCTGAAGTAATAGCAGCAGCGAGCTAACCAATCGAGTGTGATAGTTGCAGAAAGCATCTATTAAAAAATAATAGTGCAGCAAGCATAATCTGCTCATATTTTTTAGTTAAGAATTTTTTTTTTGTGTGGAACTCGCATCAAAACGTATTTTATCAGAAAAAAATTATAGACACTTATCTTTTCTTGGAGGAATTCATATTAACATGTTTGATGCTTCTTGGGTTTGAATTGAATCTGTAAATATATTCCATGAAAAAAAAGAATTTGTAAAATATATGCTCGATACCCTGAACTGAAGCTATGACTCTGAATTCTCCCTCATGTTACTTCCTATGTTTATTATCTATATCTACTCTGTGCTTCTTTTAACTCGAAGATAGCCAATTTAGTTCACAAATGACACCAAGATGACCAGATCATATGTTCAAGTCACAGCCCACCCCTCGTCTCCTACTATGCAACCACACAATTAAAGATGCGTACCAGAGCACTGAAGCGAACAAAAAAAACCAGCGATGTGTCCTTCCTGATTCATGTTGTTCTTGATGCCGAAGGACCGTGGTTTGCGTAGAGAGCAGACCATCAGATAATTACGCACACCAAGCCCAGCACGCTGGACACACGCCACACACATGACGACGGAGACGCATGCAGCCGGCCAGCATGCTTTGCCGCCCGAGTGGTGCACATGAGCGCGCATCGCACATCACGCTCGCCGAACACAGTTACCGGACGCACGCGGCACACCCGCTATCCTCGTCAAACCCACCGTATGCTGCTAGACAACGAACGTCTCGGTCGTCTCATCCTCGTGCTCCCTTCTTCCTCCTCTCCAATCGGGAACTGCTAATTCCCTCGATAGATTAGGCGGGAGCGTAGGCGACGAACGGTCTCGAGCGTTGCCAGAAAGCGCCACGGGGCTCTGGGACTCGCTTCTCAACTGGTTCCGAAGGTTTGCCGCCTAGCCCTCCTCTTTCATCCTTTTTCGCTCACGGTCGGCAAGAGGGACGAAGCACCCTGTGGAATTTGCCTCATCGTATGCCTCCTCTCATCCGATGGCTCCATCTGCTAGTCCGCCTCTATCGCCGGACCCACCTTTTGCCTTCTCTTTCAGGAGCCAGTATTTATTGGAGGGTTAGAGGCTGCAGCCAGGGTTATGGAGATTGGTGTCTCGTGTATATATAGATAGATTAGTACCACCTTGGATATAGAAAATAAATATAGACGTGTTGAAGAAAAAAAATTGAAAGCGTAAATTCACGGGAAGAAGCGTATTGTGACGGTGAACCCACGGAGTCAATCCATGCTTTATTATTAGGGAAATATAGCACAAGTGCCCATGCGTTGCAACGGAAGACGTTGTTATCTGTCTCTGAAAATAAAATTCCTCCGACTTATTTCCGTCCGTCCTCGTCTCTTTGTCCCAGTCTGTTATCAACATCTCCTAAGCCCCATTGTCCTCCTTCCCGCCTCTATTGGACGATCATGTATAGTCCAGGCAGCAAGCTTCTTCGCATTCATTAATGAAGCCTCTCATTGGAATGTGATGTTTCGTCGTGTAAGTTGCATGCTCAAATGAGATAGAGGAGAGCATATAGCTGTGGTGGTCATTGCATGCATAAGATGGTGTGGAGAAAGAGGTTGAGAGTATGTTTTAGTAACATCTAATAGAAGCCATGCATTGAAGTAATAATTGTAATCAGCTAGCACAAAAAATCTGCCAGCCACTTAATTAGTCTGAATCTTGTTTACATAACGTGCAATGCAAGTATGCATGAACCCCTTTCTTAATTATCCCACGCACCTTTACTATTTATGCAGCACACATAACGTGTCTTAGGAATCTCTCTTAATTGCCCCTCGTCTTAGAACCTCTCTTAATTGCCCCTCATAATTCACAAGCATGCACTAGGAATCCTATTATATTATGCAGCAAGCATTCAAGCGTGTCTTGGGAAGGAATATTTCTTAATTGCCCACCATATTTGTCAATCATGCATTAGGAATCCTTTTATTATTTCATACAGTACTGATTCCTTCCTTGCCCCGTTTAATTGCCCACCATATTGTCCTTCCTTCTTTCTTGAGAATCCTTCCTTGCTTCGCTCCTTTCTTCAATATTTTCTTTTGTGGGCACCCTCATCATCCACTGATTACCAATTTCTGGGCTGGCTTATTAGCATGATTGATGACAGGTAACTTGAACATGTATATAAATTGATGGTTGTCCTTGTAAAAGGGTGAGGTGGTACTATTTGTTAAGAAAACCAAGCGAAGATAAATAACATAGGCCGACCCAGTTCAGTTGGCTGGTACTAGAAGTACTGCGTGGAAGACCGCGAGTTCAAATCCTATCGCAAGCATGTATTTTTTTCCTCCGTGCGTTGCACTGAAGATGGGCCAATGTACAGCCAGAAGGCCCAAGTGTTTTTTCCTCTTTGCGTTGCAAGCTGGGCCAACGTACAGCCAGAAGGACCAAATCTTTGTCGTACCGGCCAACGTACAGCCAGAAGGCCCAAGTGTTTTTTCCTCCCTGCGTTGCAAGCTGGGCCAACGTACAGCCAGAAAGACCAAATCTTTGTCGTACCGGCAGGATCGTAATGATTTTGACGTACAGGAATAGTACCTCCTCTAATATGTTTTAGATTCAAACTGAAAGCGTAAAATTACGAGAAGAAGTGTATTGTGACGGTGAATCTGACAAGACAAAGTCAATCCGTGCTTTTAGGGAAAGATATTCCTCCAAGGGCTAATCGTGGATGGTCCTTTTTTTAATATATCAGGCTCAACATATTTTTGCTTGCCCTTTTACTTTATTGTTTCACTGACATATGGGTCTCGGCGCATTGTTGACATTTTCACCCTTGACCTGGTTGTCCATCCAACGGCCCCACTGGTCATAGACCAGAGCCAGCCCAGTCTTTTGCACATGTCCTCATGTATTTTTGTTTACTTAGTAAAAATTGTACAAATCTTCAATGTATTATTGCATTTGGTAAAATTCATATAAATTCAATGGTGCATCGGATTAAAATGAAATATATATATAAACTTGCTTAGAATTTCATGTAGTTTTATAATATCCAACTTTTATCCATGTTAAAAATGTTTAAAATTGATGTTTAAATTAATCCTATATGCATAAGAAATTGATCACATTATTCTATTTATCTCAACATGCATACATGCCACCTCATCAAAGGCCCACCACTATATGCATGAGAAAAAGTTTTCCATTATTAGTTGATCATACACCTTTCACCTCATCACATGCCACTTCATCAAAGATCCACTCAACACGCATGAAAAAAAATCCATTACGTTATGCCACTTATATTCAAAATATTTTCTGACTACGCAATAATATTTATGTTTAGCTTTAGTACATATATTATTAATTCAACGACGGAACTTTCATACAATCCAATCAATGAAATATATTGCAATCGATTCCTACAGCAACGCACGGGGTATTCTCTAGTTTGCATAAATGCCATGCTAAAATGGTTTATTTTATAACTAAATAATTGTATCTCCGAATTAAATGAACTATATATGTAATTTGACTATAAAAATGTGTAGAATAACATGGTGCACTTACTTTTCATGTTTAACAACTCTAAAAATATGTTTTAGGCAGAACAATGGCAAATTGGAAAATTGCATATGAGGATTTTTCGGAGTTGTTATGTGTTGTTTCCGGCCTCACTTAAATTGCCTAGATAGGTAGTTTACTTAGGCTTCGCCTCCTGCCATGTTAAACAACATTTAATATTGTTGAGTACCTAAATAAGATTGAACTAAATGATCAATGTGGAGTTTTGTCAATATGCTACTCGTTGCATATTGAGCTTCACTCAATGTGCAGTATTTGGTTGTTGCATCTTGCCATGACTCATTAAATCGGACATGCCTCATACTTGGTTGTGCATCATGCCATGATTATGCTATGTTTGTTTTACCGTGTCGCTTGCTTCTTTCCGGTTGTGCTTCTTCTCGATAGTTCCCGGTAACATTGCGAGTGTGAGGATTTATTCAACCATGCTTGTTCGACTACTTCATGGATTCGATCTTCTTTCAAGCGAAATTCCAAGCAAGATGATCATTACCTTGGATATCACTACTATCTTTGCTTGCTAGTTGTCTCATTGCTATCGTTTGGTCTCGACACCCACCACTTGTTTGCAAGCCTCCGAATTGCTATGATAAGCCTCTAACCACCATCATCCTAGCAAATCATTGTTTGGCTATGTTACCGCTTTGCTCAGCCCCTCTTATATT
>JAHIAM010020976.1:0-27884 GCA_021605205.1 Aegilops longissima | reverse complement strand
CTACCGCTGGACACTTGATGCCGGCATGTGTTTCACTTCTCTATGTCTTTCCTTCGGGAAATGTCACGCGTGGTATTCGAGTCCCGCTTAGCTGCTACAGCCCGGGATACCGGAGTCCTCATAGCCAAGCTACAGCCCAATACATACGTGATGACCGACATGCTCGATGTGATTCATGTATGCCTGTCCCTCATAGGTTAGCGCCGCTTTGGTTCACGATCAGCCATGTCGGCCCGTTCTTTGTCATATGGATGCTAGCGACACTATCTTATACGTGAGCCAAAAGACGCAAACGGTCCCGGCCATGGTAAGGCGACATTGGGGAATACCGTCGTGAGGCCGCAAAGTGATATGATGTGTTACATGCTAGATCGGTGTGACTTAGGATCGGGTCCCGAAGCTGGTATCGAGCCCGATCGCTCAGAGGGATTACCAAGCCAAACCGGTCAAAGTTGTGTCTAGAAATGCTTTAGCTATGTAAGGGAATTGATTGTGAAGGAACGAAGGCTCTTTTTACTCCTTATACCTCATGGCCTTCCGATCTGAAGTCATCCTCTTCTTCTACGGGTTTAAGAACTAGGCTTTCATCTATCTATTAGGATGACGGTTACTAATCCTAGACCTTTAAGATTGTTGGTTTTAATCCCGCTTCCTACTATTCCCGTATGATAACCGTGATCTCGAATCTTGTATGATGTTGTTGAGTGGTTATGCCACCATTCTTGCAGGATGTCTCAAATCATTTTGAGCATTTACAAGTATGCTGTCCAAGTCATCCTGGTCTCTAAATAGTCCGATGCATTTGCAAATCCTTTCCTTCCGCTTCCGATGTCCTTTTGGTCGAATAAGCACACTAACCAATGTTGAGGTACTTTGCCGACATATATGTTGGAACTATTATTATGACCCTAGGTGTTTAGGAAGTCACCTAGCAATTTAGCAATGCTTTTGTATCCCAGGATGATTCGCCATCACTTTCAAAGCATCCCGTGATGCCATTTTAGTAGGTATTCTACTCCGGTTGTCAACCCGAGATTCCCCTACTTCATGTTGTTAGTATTTGCTAGTGCCTTTAGGATATTAGTAACCTGCGATAGTCCTCAAGGTCCGTGGTATTTCCTTCTTCCAAATACTACGAACCGCTTATGGGAAGTTCTTTTGACCAAAAGATCACAATAAGAGTGCTTTGAGGAGTTCTCCATTCATAATTGTGAATCTCAATTCTACCTTTCGCATGGGTTATCCAAGAAATGTTGAGCTTGCTACATACTAATTGCATCCACAACTCAAAAAATATATGTTCCTTTGAGTTGTTCTTTAGATGCCTTCCGACCTTCATCTATCAATTGATAAAGGGTATGTGCATTTGTGTTCATCGATGCATTTTATCCTTGTGGTCCGCTGCCATTCTATTCGAATGACTAGGAGAAACAAACCCAAGACCTCATCCATTTCTAGGATTGGGTCAAAGTAGTTGTATCCCGCAGATCAAAATGCCAATTCAGCTTTTGATTCTGTTCTACCTCAAGTATTGCCATCTTATGTCAAGAATGTCATGGAATTGCACAACCTCCTAGGAATTCTTGATATAGTGATACTTCTCACCATCATCATTCATCTCGGTTCCTGTTGTCATAACGGAATGCCAACAAGTGAATTGTGATGTGAAATCGATACCGAGCAACCTTGTTTGGTGGTGAATGGACAATATTCTCATTCTTAGCGTGTTGGTTATTAAACCATCATCCTAAGATTGATCGTGCTACCTAGTCCTTACTCGTGCACACTTCGATTGATGAGTTAGGATTGTGTCAAGTCCTCACCATTTGATTATTTCGCTTGCCTCAAAAGCAAGATTGTTCTCGAGCTTAGTAACATACGGGTCGTGACTTTCCAAATATCTTCTTAGAAGTGTTACCGGTTGTTCTCGACGTTATGTTGAGCTCGTGATCGTTGGTTTCTGAACCACCCTTCTCCAAGAATCTGTGTTGGATACCCTCGAGCTAGTCGGTTAAGCTAGACAACAACTTGGAGAGTTGGAAGATAAGCTTGTCCAACTTAGTTCGCTCCAAAGGGATATTCTGTGTATGTGTGTTGAAGAAGGATGATATCTTCATCGATTGGTCCTCGGATCAGTTGCTGGACCTATTGTCTTATCAACTTTGATTCGAGTATGGGCCATTGTCAGTCAAATCGTAACCAACGATATTCGTGATGTTGTCTTACCGTGGTTATCCTCGAGCATACCCATTACATCTTTGGTCCGACCAATGCTACACCGTGTTCACATGATGGTGGAAGTCCGATATGGAAATTCGATGAGTTGTTGAGCCCATCAAGAGCATTTTGTCTCCCCATGAGTCATGTGGAACACAACTAGTGTTGGAAACTTGTAAGCATTTCTTCGTGTTTGCTCATGAAGCATATGTTTGATGAAAGAGTGACTTCTCTAATTCATGTGCATCTGATGTAAGTTGCCGCCATGAATTTGAGAAAGGTTTGTTTTGTTTCTTTGAATCATCCCAAGCCACCATGCACGTGCGAAGTATTCTATGGCATGATAGACTGATCATCTTCATTTCATATGAATTCCATAGCACACCAAGCCACCGATTGATTTGTTCAAGGAAAGGAGTTCTTCATAAGAGCTAATCATGACTTATGTTAAGACTTCGATATCCTCGATGATGGTTCCCCACCGAACTTGGTAGTGTTTTATTATAAGACTACCATGTGGTCATGCTTGTCTAGGACAACGTGTTCACATGTTTGTAGCAAAACCAGCTCATGTTTTGGAGCTTGCTATCGTAGTTCATATCCCGAGAATCTCGCAACGCCATCTCGTCAATTGTGTTGCAACCTTCCTTTCGCACATGATGAGTCTGAAATATCCTAACACCAACCAGATCTGAATCTCAGCAGATATGATGGTTGGAACATTCCAACAGTTGCATTTCGCTCCAGCTTGCACCGCCTCTTGTGCCATTTCACTATGGGCTGCCTTCTTAGTAATTCTTGTCCAGGTTCATTTTCAAAAGTGGACTTACCATAGGTCCCTCCACCTCCGATGATAAGCAAAATCATCCATTGCGTTGTCTTCAACAAGGTAGTCCACATCATCCATTCTAGTCCGTGTACCATTCCTTCGCATTCCACCAAATGATCGCTTGTGATTGCCTTTAGCTGGTATAAAGAGTTCCAATGATCTATGGATCAAAAGTAATTTTTTGCCACTTAAGGGAATAGTTCTCGCCACCTCCTCGAGGTGCCCCGTTGTTGGATCATGGTAAATATTTCTCGCCACCTTGACACCATCCACCATCTCCTAAGCGCTGGAATTGTTGCCACCAATCAAACCTCGTTGTTGTTCTTCCATCCTCTCGATGCATTTTGTGTCTCAACTCGAGATGTGTCACCGCCTCAGTTCCGTGAGTCGATCATGTTTAGTTGATCTTCGTGAAGATCGAATCATGTAGGGTTTCCTTCTTCTCTGTTGTCGTGTCGGTGAAGATCTCAAGACGCCAAGACTAAGATGATGGAATGAATCAACATCTTCGAGAAGGGCAAATGGATCATGAAGATTGTGATAGTTTGTGACCCCATTTTCCTCTTACTCACGCCTTGAATCTCGGCTAGATTCTTGTTTAGTGGGGTGAGTCTGTCACAGCCCCAGATCAACCCTAGAGCTTGCTTGTAACTAGTAGCATTGCATCCATGCATCATATTTAATTTCCATGAAATTTGAAATGGGGATGACCAAGCCCTAGCACTAAAGCAATTCACATAGGTTCAAATTCAAAATATTTTCAAAACCCAAAGTGGTTTGCAAAATGTTCATGATTAATGGAAAAGGTGAAACCACATACAGAGATGATGGATATTTTCCAAGGCATTTTTGGATGTTTGAGTAAACCTATATTGTATTTGAATTGGGGCATTTAAATACTATTAATATTTTAAATGCTCCAACAATTTTGAAAATAGTTAAGGGCCTCTGTAATAATTCAGTTAATGCCCATAATTATTTTCAGGATTTATTTAAATGGTTTAGTATTTTACTAAACTAAAACAAAACAGTAAAAATAGAAACAGATAATAAAAGAGAGAGAGAGAAGGACTACCGGCGCCACTGCAGCCCACCTAGTGCCCCATCTGCCCAAAGATCGTGGTCCGAGGCCCAGCCCAACTCCCCCACTGCCTTCAACCTCTCCAAGAGGCGGAGAGGCGAGTCGTCGCCCGCAGGCCACCTCCACCCTGCCCTGCCTACCACTCGACGCCTCGACGAGTCCCCTCAATGCCACGCACACCCCGACCCCTCGCCTCTCTCCTCTCTCCTCCGACCATCTCCTCCTCGCTCTCTCTCCCCACGACGCCACCGAACGCGCACGACGCCGATCGCTGCACATGCCACCGCCACCTCTCCTCCCCGACATGCCCCCAAGCCCCGCCACTCCATTCTCGCCTCACCGAAGCCTCCGACGCCGAGCGCCGAGGCGCCCACCGCTTTTCCTTCGACCTCCGGTCGCTGCCGACCATCGGCTTCGTGCCTCTCCGAGCTCGCCAATGCCATCGCGACTCACGAGCCCCCGAGTCGCTTCTCTTCCCGACTCGCTTCTCCTCTAGCCACCATTCCGCTGCGGCCGAAGCTCGCCGCTGCGTTTTGTCGCCGGCGTGGCTAGAGCCCCAACGGCTCGGCCAACCCCACCTCCGTCTCAACAGAGCACCATGTGAGCACGAGCACGCGCCAACACCCCCAGCCGTGATCGCTTAACCACCGCTGGTCAACTCCGCGGCCGCCAACCTCCGCCGTGCACCATTTCCGCCACCCCGACCACGGCCAACCCCACCAAGAGCTTCGCCCTCCCGCCATCCTAGGTACCTCCGACCCATTTGGTCGCGAATGGCAAAATCACTGCCCAGGGCTCGCGGGCGTTAAACGCCCGCGCTCACGACTGACCCGGCATGGGTTGACCCACCGCCTGGCTTGACCTCCTCTCCCTCATCGACGCGGCCCTGCCCGCTAATTGTTAGATTATTAGTATTAACTAAGCTAGATTAGTTAGTTAAACTACCATGCACCAAGGTCCATCGAAAGGACCCGACACATAGCCAATCAACGGTTTCTAGAAGGGTGCAACAGGTTAGAGGTCATGGCAATTTGGGAGGCTTGAAGAGCAATGATAGGTAGCGAGCATAGCGATAGAACGGGCAACTAGCATAGCAATGATAGTAATGAGATCCAAGGTGACGCATCTTGCCTGAAATCCCGCAGGAAGAAGAACGAGTCCATGAAGAAGACGAACGGGAGTAGTCGAACTAATCCTCACAATCGCAACATTACCGGAACCAAGAAGCAACACCGAAAGAAACAAACAACATGGTAAATGCACAAGCATAAACATGGCATGATGCACAAACAAGTATGATGCATTTCCGGTTTAATGAGGCGAGGCATGGCATGGCAAAGTGCAACAAACAATGCTACAAGTTAGTGGAGCTCAATATGCAACGAGTTGCATATTGACAAAACACCACATGCAATTATTTAGTATGATCTCATGGCTACCAAACAATATTAAATGTTGTTAAACATGGCAAGAGGTGAAGCATAAGTAAACTATCTATTTAGGCAAGTTTAAATGAGGTCGGAAATAAGAAACAACAATTCGAAAATCCTCATGCATATTTTAGATTTGGTACTGTTCTGCTATAAATCATATTTTAAGGTTGTTAAACAGGAAAATAAAGTGCACCACGTTAAACTAGGCATATTTCTACCCCATTTACATATGAAGTTTATTAAAATCTGAGCTACGGTTATTTAGTCATGAATTAAAGCATTTTAACATGGCATTTGGGCAAAATTTAATCAAACAGCAATTTAAACATTTTAACATGGATGAAAATAGCAGATTATGAAACTAGATGCAATTCTAATCATTTTACATATATGACATGTTTAATTTGGATGCATGGATAATTACTTATTAACACTTTAATATGATGGCATTTTTCTGTAATTATGCATGCATAGGTTATTTAGCAAAATCGCCCAGAAAAAAAACGCCCACGGGCTGAAACTGGCCGCCCATCAGAGGAAGAAAGAGGAAGGGCATCGGGTGGCTCACCCATGGGCTTTACCGCCTTTGAGGAGGAGCCAACTTGGGGCCTGCCCTGAGCGATTGAGCCAAGCGCCGTCAACGCGCGGAGCGATGACCCATCGATGCAGCGCTACCGAGGTCGCAGAGCGAGGGGAAGCAGAGGATGCAACGCGCTGCTTGACTCAAACACGATTTGGCGGAGATGACGGATCCGGAGCGAAGATGGTCGAGAACGGGCGCCGTCGATCCAGCTGTCGATCGTCTCCCCGCCGAGGTACAGAGAGAGAGACAGGAAAATTAGAGGGAGATAGAAGTAGAGGGAGAAGGAAGAAAGAAGAAGGGAGATAGCAGGGCGCGAGGTCCTGCCGCGGGCGCTGCTTGGCGGCCGCCGAGGAGAGGCGTGAGGTGGCCGGTGGCGCTGGATGTGCTCCGTGACTCACGGCGGACAACGCGAAGAAAGGTGGGAGGCCGCCGATGTGGAGGCAGGCGGCGGCTGGCGCGGAGGCAGGCCGGGAGGTGGTCCACGCGCTCAAGCAGGGAAGCAGGGCGCTTGGCGAGGCCGAACCTGTCATGGGAGGTCGCGGTGTCCTGCCTCGCCAGATCGGGCAGAGGCGGGCCGGGCGGACTTGAGCTTGGGCTCCTCGCCGCTCCTGTATAGAGAGAGGTGGAGAACTGAGAGAGAGAAAGGGAAGAAGGAGAACTGAGCGGAACAAAGAGACGAGGCACGGCCTGGCCGGGTCTTGCTGCAGCGGGCGCGATGAAGGCAGCGTGCGCGGACGACGGGCCTGTGGATAGGGAGGAGGTGGTTGGATGGATCAGTGGACTGGTAGGCGGAGGTGAGTGGAGGGGAGAGGATTGGATCAAAAGGGCTTGGATCCCGAGGGAGAGGAGTGGCGCGGAGGATGGGGATGGGACAGCCGCCTAGGTTTTAGGGTTAGATCCCTGTATAAATAGCAGGTGGATTTGGCTAGGGACTATTTGGTACTTCCAATCGTAATCGGACGGTTCTGGATAAATAGGCTAGGAGACCAAACAAAGAAAACGGAGATGTTTTATAGATGTTAGAGATGATCTGAAAGCTACGGTGACGATCGAGCGGTCGGGTTCGGCAAGTTTCGACGCGCATACCGAGGGGACCTGAGAGGTTAGTTGGTTTGACAAGAGGGAATGGAAAACCGTTGGTCTCGAACGCCAACAAAAGGGGGGGGACACGACGATACGAACGGATGCAAGTTTTATGAAACGATGTCGATGTAATGTGCATGATGCCATGAGATGAAATGCATGACATGAATAAACTGCAAAACAAAATACAAAACCTCAACCACGGAGAAAATAATAAATCACATAGCCGGAAATGGCAAGAGTCGAAGTTACTAATATGGAAAGTTGTATCCGGCGCATAACCACGCTGCTGGAGTTCTCCTCAACTTCTCCTCTCCTTGCTGTATTAAGAAGGAGGAGACATCCTCGGCTGTACGTGTGTTGAACGCTGGCGTCTCTCCGGGCGCTAGATCGGATCTTCCGCGATTTGAATCGCCACGCAGTACGACTCCATCAACCGCTTCTCGAACGCCCGCTTAGCGATCTTCAAGGGTATGAAGATGCTCCTTCTCTCGCTGCTAGCATCTCCTAGATTGATCTTGGTGACACGCTGGAAAATTTTGAATTATTGCTACGCCCCAACAGTATTTGGCGGATAAGAAGGATGACAAGGTGAACAAAGGTATATGTGATATACATGTTATTGATGTGTACCTTACTAATGCTCGCAGAGCACCTGGTATTTGATACTGGTCCCTAATATTTGCAACTCAAACAGGGACTACGGATTGCTTAAGATTGGCTAAGGACGAGGTAACGATGCACATGGGAATGGTTCCAAAGTCGATGTGATCGCGGTCGGCACGCTACCTCTACATCTACCTTCGGATTAGTTATAGACCTGAATAATTGTTATTTGGTGCCGCATGAGCATGAACATTATATCTGATCTTGTTTGATGCGAGACGTTATTCATTTAAATCAGAGAATAATGGTTGTTCTATTTATATGAGTAATATCTTTTATGGTCATGCACCCTTGAAGAGTGGTCTATTTTTGTTGAATCTCAATAGTAGTGATACATATTCATAATATTGAAGCCAAAAGATGCAAAGTTGATAATGATAGTGCAACTTATTTGGTAACGCCGCTTAGGTCATATTGATGTAAAGCTTATGAAGAAACTCCATACTAATGGACTTTTGAACCACTTGATTATGAATCACTTGGTACTTAAGAACCGTGCCTCATGGGCAAGATGACTAAAACGCGCCTCCTGAACTATGGAGCGAGCAACAGATTTGTTGGAAATCATACATGTATGTATGTGGTCCGATGAATGTTGAGGCTCGCGACGGTATCAAGTATTTTCTCACCTTCACAGATGATTTAAGATATGGGTATATCTACTTAATGAAACATAAGTCCAAACATTTGAAAAGTTCAAAGAATTTCAGAGTGAAGTTGAAATTCATCATAACAAGAAAATAAAGTTTCTACGATCTGATCGTGGAGGAGAATATTTGAGTTATGAGTTTGGTCTTCATTTGAAACAATGCGAATAGTTTAGCAACTCACGCCACCCGAACACCACAGCAGAATGGTGTGTCCGAACGTCAGAATCGCATTTCTTTTACTAGATATGGTGTGATCTATGATGTCTCTACTGATTTAGCGCTATCATTTTGGGGTTATGCTTTAGAGACGGCTGCATTCACGCTCAATAGGGCACCATCGAACTGCTGAGACGACGCCTATGAACTGTGGTTTGGCAAGAAACCAAAGTTGTCGCTTTAAAGTTTGGGGGCGATGCTTATGTGAAAAGCTTCAACCTGATAAGCTCGAACCCAAATCGGAGAAATGTGTCTTCATAGGATACCCAAAGGAAACTATTGGGCATACACTTCATCGCAGATCTAAAGGCAAGACTTTGTTGCAATTTGGATCCTTTCTAGAGAAGGAGTTTCTCTCTAAATAAGTGAGTGGGAGGAAAGTAGAACTTGATGAGGTAATCTGTACCTGCTCCCTTATTGAAAGTAGTTCATCACGTAAACCGTTCCGTGACACTTACACCAATTAGTGAGGTAGTTAATGATGATGATCATGAAACTTCAGATCAAGTTGTTATCGAACCTCGAGATCAACCAGAAAGTAAGATCCACTGTGTGGTACAGCAACCCTGTTCGGAGGTTATGTTACTAGACCATGAAGAACCCACGAACTATGAAGAAGCGATGGTGAGCCCAATTCCGCAAAATGGCTTGAGGCCATGAAATCTGAGATGGGATCCATGTATGAGAACAAAGTGTGGATTCTGGTTGACTTGTCTGGATGATCGGCAAGCCATTGAGAATGAATGGATCTTCAAAAAGAAGACCGCCGACGGTAATGTTATCTATAAAGCTCGACTTGTTGCAAAAGGTTTCGACAAGTTCAAGGGATTGACTACGATGAGATTCTCTCACCCTTAGCGATGCCTAAGTCTGTCCGAATCATGTTAGCAAATGCCGATTTTATGATTATGAAATTTGGCAAATGATGTCAAAACTGCATTCTGAATGGATTTCGAAGAAGAGTTGTATATGATGCAACAGAAGGTTTTGTCGATACAAAGTGAGCTAAAGTGTTCAAGCTCCACCGATCCATTTATGGACTGGTGCAAGCCTCGGAGTTGAATAAACGCTTTGATAGTGTGATCAAAGATATGGTTTTATACAGACTTTTGGAGAAGCCTCAGATTTACAAGAAAGTGAGGGAGCTCAGAGCATTTTCGATATTATATGTGGATGACATATTGCTGATCGGAAATGATATAGAATTTGGATAGCATAAAGGGATACTTGAATAAGAGTTTTCAATGAAGGACCTCGTGAAGCTGCTTATATATTGGGCATCAAGATCTATAGAGATAGATCAAGATGCTTAATTGACTTTCACAAAGCACATACTTGACAAAGTTTTGAAGAAGTTCAAATGGATCAAGCAAAGAAAGGGTTCTTGCCTCGTTACAAGTGTGAAGTTGAGTAAGACTCAATGCCCACCCATCAAAAGATAGAGAGAAGATGAAAGAGGTTCCCTATGCTTCAGCCATAGGCTCTATCATCTATGCAATGTTGTGTACCATTTGATGTGTGCCTTGCTATAAGTTTAGAAGGAGGTACCAAAGTAATCCAGAGGGATCATCGAGCGGTCAAGAACATCCTGAAATACCGAAAAGGACTAAGGATATGTTTCTCGCTTATGGAGGTGACAAAGAGCTAGTCGAATGGTTACGCCGATGCAAGCTTTGACACCGATCCAATGATTCTAAATCGCAAACCGGATAATGATTTACATTGAACGTGGAGCTGTAAGTTGGTGCAGTTCTAAACAAAGTTGTATGGGATCTACGGTGAAGCGGAGTACATAGCTTTTGGAAGAAGAAATGAAGGAGTCTGGATGAAGGAGTTCATATCTGATCTAGGTGTCATACCTAGTGCATCGGGTCCAATGAAAATCTTTTGTGATATACTGCAATTGCCTTGGCAAAGGAATCCAGATTTCACAAGAGAACCAAGCACATCAAGAGACGCCTAACTCCATCCGGATCAAGTCCAGGGATACATAGAAATTTGCAAGATACATACGGATCTGAATGTTGCAGACCTGACAAGCCTCTTCCACGAGCAAAACATGATCAGCACCAAGGCTCCATGGGTGTTAGAATCATTACTGTAATCTAGATTATTGACTCTAGTGCAAGTGGGAGAATGAAGGAAATATGCCCTAGAGGCAATAATAAAGTTATTATTTATTTCCTTATATCATGATAAATGTTTATTATTCATGCTAGAATTGTATTAACCGAAACATAATACTTGTGTGAATACATAGACAAACAGAGTGTCACTAGTATGCCTCTACTTGACTAGCTCATTGATCAAAGATGGTTATGTTTCAGCCATTGACATGAGTTGTCATTTTATTAATGGGATCACATCATTAGGAGAATGTTGTGATTGACTTGACCCATTCCGTTAGCTTAGCACACCATCGCTCAGTATTTTTGCTATTGCTTTCTTCATGACTTATACATGTTCCTATGACTATGAGATTATGCAACGCGCGTGATAGCTGCATCTACAAGATGACATAGAGGTTTAGAAGCACACGGATCTGAAAGGTTCAGACCCTGACTAATAACCTCTCACAAGCTTAGATATGAACAAACCCCATGGGTGTTGGATTCATTACAATCATAGTGATGTGAACTAGATTATTGACTCTAGTGCAAGTGGGAGACTGTTGAAATATGCCCTAGAGGCAATAATAAAATGGTTATTGTATTTCCTTGTTCATGATAATTTTCTAATGTTCATGCTATAATTGTACTAACTGAAACCATATATGTGTGAATACATAGACCACAACATGTCCCTAGTCCTCTAGTTGACTAGCTCAGTAATCAATAGATGGTTATGGTTTCCGACCATGGACATTGGATGCCATTGATAACGGGATCACATCATTAGGAGAATGATGTGATGGACAAGACCCAATCCTAAGCATAGCACAAGATCATGTAGTTCGCTTGCTAAGAGCTTTTCTAATGTCAAGTATCATTTCTTAGACCATGAGATTGTGCAACCCCGGATACCGTAGGAATGCTTTGGTCTACCAAACGCCACAACGTAACTATGTGGCTATAAAGGTGCACTACAGGTATCTCCGAAGTGTCTCTGGGTTGGTACGAATCGAGATCGGATTTGTCATCCGTGATGACGGAGAGGTATCTCTGGGCCCACTCGATAATGCATCATCATAATGAGCTTAGTGTGACTAAGGAGTTAGTCATGGATCATGCATTACGGAACGAGTAAAGAGACTTGCCGGCAACGAGATTGAACAAGGTAGGGATACCAAGATCAATCTCGGCAAGTAACATGCCGATATACAAAGGAATTGTATACGGGATTGATTGAATCCCGACATTGTGGTTCATCCGATGAGATCATCGGAACATGTGGGAGCCAATATGGGTATCCAGATCCTGCTATTGGTTATTGCCGGAGAGGTGTCTGGTCATGTTCCGCATGGTTTCCGAACCCGTAGGGTCTACACACTTAAGGTTCAATGACGCTAGAGTTGTTATGGGAAATAGTATGTGGTTACCGAAGGTTGTTCGGAGTCCCGGATGAGATCCCGGACGTGACGAGGAACTCCGGAGTGGTCCGGAGGTGAAGATCGATATATTGGACAAAGGGTATTGGAGTTCGAATTGTTCTGGACCGGAGCACCGGGTGACACCAAGATGACCGAAAGGTGTTTTGGAGGCCTCGCAAGCTGCTGGGTGCCTGAGGCTAAGGGAGGCACACCAGCCCACTAAGGCCTGTGGCGCCTCCCACCCCCTCTCACATAACCTGAGAGAGGTGGGGCCTCCCTAGGGCAACCACCCCTCGGCTTGGGGGCAAGTCTTGGTGGGGCGCCCAAACCCATCTAGGGTTTCTCTGGCTGCCGCCTCCCCTAGGGAACTCTAGGCGCCTCCACCCCCTTCCCTATATATAGTGAGGGAGAGAGGGCAGCCGCACCTTCCCCGGGCAGCCCTCCTCTTCCAACTCCTCCTCCTCCTCCAGAGTGCTTAGCGGCTCCCAGAGAACCATGAGCTCCATCGCCACCATGTCACATCATCACGCCTAAGATGCTACCCTATCCTAAAGGAACTCAAGGTCCCACTAAGGATAGAAGCATCTTGAAGACGCTGCAAGGTGGATATCATTACATCAACATTACATAATAGTGGGGATATATACAAGGCACGAAAGTGCCACAAGAATACATCAACATCATATATAAGAACAACATCCGACTACGGATGAAACATAAATGTAAGCTCAAACAATATCCACTCGCTAGCCCAGCGCCGACCGAACCTATCCCCTAATCAAGAAGAAGCGAAGAAGAACTCCAAAGCAAGCAAACATCGCCTCAAGGCCATGATCATCGCATAACCTGTACCTGCAATCGGTGGTGTAGCAATCAGGAGCCACGAGGACTCAGAATCCCATTACCATGGGTATCAAGACTAGCAAAGCTTAATGGGTAAGGAAGAGGTAAAGTGGTGAGGTTGCAGCAGCGACTAAGCATATATGGTGGCTAACCAACGCAAATGAGAGCGAGAAGAGAAACAAAGGAACGGTCATCAACTAGTAATGATCAAGAAGTGATCCTGAACTCCTACTTACGCCGACATAACCTAAACCGTGTTCTCTCTCGATCAACCCCAAAAGAGACACTCACGGTTACGCACACGTTGGTGTATTTTAATTAAGATCAACTTCGGTTTTCTACAACCGACATTAACAAATTCCCATCTGCCACATAACCAGGCACGGCCTCGAAAGTTTATACTGCAGGGGTGTCCAACTTAGCCCATGATAAGCCTCGCATCAACGAAGGATATTCTTCTCCCGGAAGACCCGATCAGTCTCGAATCCCGCCACAAGACATTTCGACAGAATAAAACAAGACCAGCAAAGTTACCGATGCGCCGACAATCCCGATAGGAGCTGCACATATCTCGCTCGTGGCAACATCGGATGAGACTAGCTACTAGTAAAACCAAACCGGGTTGCCTCAAGGTGGCCCTCAGAAGCTGTTCAAAGCCAGACTTAGAGAAGCACCGCCCGGGGCTAAATAAAGATGACCCTTGGTTGGCCACCCAAGGAAGGGTATAGGTGGTGGTGAGGCAAATGGTAAAACCAAGGTTGGGCCTGGCCGAGGAGTCTTATTCAAAGCTTAATCAAGGGGGTCCCATAAATCACCCGACTGCTAGGGACGCAAAACCGGGAACATAACACCGATATGACGGAAACTAGGCGCAAGAGTGGAACAAAACACTGCATAGGGCCGAGCCTTCCACCCTTTACCAAGTATATAGATGCATAATAATATAAGATATATTGTGATATCCCAACAAATGAACATGTTCCAACAAGGAACAACATCTCCATGTTCCAACAAGGAACAAACTTCATCTTCACCTGCAACTAACAACGCTATAAGAGGGGCTGAGCAAAGCGTAACATAGCCAATCAACGGTTTGCTAGGAAGGTGCAACAAAGTTAGAGGCGACATGGCAATTTGGGAGGCTTGAAGAGCAAATGATAGGTAGCGTAGCATTGCAATAGAACGCAACTAGCATAGCAATGATAGTAATGAGATCCAGGTGACGGTCATCTTGCCCTAAATCCCAAGGAAGAAGAACGAGTCCATGAAGAAGACGAACGGGAGTAGTCGAATCTAATCCTCACAATCGCAACATTACCGGAACCAAGAAGCAACACCGAAAGAAACAAACAACATGGTAAATGCACAAGCATAACATGGCATGATGCACAAACAAGTATGATGCATGTCCGTTTAATGAGGCGAGGTATGGCATGGCAAAGTGCAACAAACAATGCTACAAGTTAGTGGAGCTCAATATGCAACGAGTTGTATATTAACAAAACACCACATGCAATTATTTAGTTTGATCTCGCTAAGCTACCAAACAATATTAAATGTTGTTAAACATGGCAAGAGGTGAAGCATAAGTAAACTATCTATTTAGGCAAGTTTAAATGAGGCCGAAATAAGACAACAATTCGAAAATCCTCATGTGCATATTTTAGATTTGGTACTGTTCTGCTATAAATCATATTTTAAGGTTGTTAAACAGGAAAATAAAGTGCACCATGTTAAACTAGGCATATTTCTACCCCATTTACATATGAAGTTTATTAAAACCGAGCTACGGTTATTTAGTCATGAATTAAAGCATTTTAACATGGCATTTGGGCAAAATTTAATCAAACAACAATTTAAACATTTTAACATGGATGAAAATAGCAGATTATGAAACTAGATGCAATTCTAATCATTTTACATATATGACATGTTTAATTTGGATGCATGGATAATTACTTATTAACACTTTAATATGATGGCATTTTTCTGTAATTATGCATGCATGTGTTATTTAGCAAAATCGCCCAGAAAAAAAGGTCCACGGGCTGAAACCGCCGCCCATCAGAGGAAGAATAGAGGAAGGGGCAAGGTGTGGCTCTCACCCATGGGCTTCGCCCGCCTGTGGAGGAGCTGCCACGGGGCGCCTGGCCTTGAGAGCGATTGAGCGGCGCGTCAACGACTCGGGAGCGGCGACCAGATCGATGCAGCGCTACCGAGGTCGCAGCGAGCAGGGGAAGCAGAGGATGCAACGGCGCTGCTTGGACTCCAGCCGACGACGAGGCGGAGATGACGGATCCGAGCGAAGATGGTCGAGAACGCGCGTGTCGATCCAGCGGGCGGCCGGTCTCCCCGCTCAAGGTACAGAGAGAGAGACAGGAAAAATTAGAGGGAGATAGCAGAGAGGGAGAAGGAAGAAAGAAGAAGGGAGATAGCAGGGCGCGAGGTCCCGCCGCTGGCGCTGCTTGCGGCCGCTCGAGGAGAGGGGGCGAGGTGGCCGGTGGCGCTGTGGATGTGCTCCGTGAGCTACGGGCGGACAACGCGAGCAGAAGGGGAGGCCGGGTTGATGTGGGAGGCAGGCGGCGGTTGGCGCGAGGCAGGTGTGCACGACGGGAGGGCGGGTCAACGCGCCAAGCAGGGGAAGGTGGCGTCTGCGAGGCTGATCCGTCGCGGAGGCTCGTCCCGCTCCCCTGCCGGATCGGGCGAGGCGGGCCGGGCGGACTTGAGTGGGCGAGCCCGCTCGCTCCTCAGAGTAGAGAGAGGTGGAGAACTGAGAGAGAGAGAAAGGAAGAAGGAGAGAACTGGAGGGAACAAAGAGAGGAGGCACGGCTCCTGCCGTGGTCTTGCTGCAGCGGGCGCGGATGAAGGCAAGCATGGACGCGGCCCAGGATGTGGAGGAGGTGGTTGGATGGATCGTGGACTGGTAGGCGGAGGCTGAGTGGAGGGGAGAGGATTGGATCAAGTGCGGGCTTGGATCCCGAGGGAGAGGAGGGCGGCGGAGGATGGGGATGGGACAGCCGCCTAGGTTTTGTTAGACCCTATAAATAGTGTGGATTTGGCTAGGGACTATTTGGTCCTTCCGATCGAATCGGACGGTTCTGGATAAATAGGCTAGGAGACCAAACAAAGAAAACGGAGATGTTTTATAGATGTTAGAGATGATCTAAAGCAACGGTGACGATCGAGCTGTTCGGTTCGGCAAGTTTTGACGCATTACCAGGGGGACTGAGAGGTTAGTTGGTTTGACAAGAGGGAATGGAAACCGTTGGTCTCGAACGGCCAAAAAAGCAAGGGGGGACACGGCAACTACGAACGGATGCAAGTTTTATGAAAACGATGTCGATGCAATGTGCATGATGCCATGAGATGAAATGCATGACATGAATAAACTGCAAAACAAAAGACAAAACCTCAACCACGGAGAAAATAATAAATCACATAGCCGAAATGGCAAGAGTCAGAGTTACTTAATATGGAAAGTTGTATCCGGGCTATAACACTCCACCACTCACGAGAGGATCTCGCCCCGAGATCTAGGATGGCACCGAGAGAAAAGGAAGAGGAAGATAAGGGTAAAACTGTTGCTTCTCCGACAAACGAAAGTGAAACCATGAACCTTGTGAGGTTGAGCAACATGAAAGAAAGAAAACAAGAAATATGAGCAAAGTTGAAAACACTAGAAAAGAGGAACAAGGAGTATTACGAGAACTTGAAGGTTGCAAAGACATGAATCAAGAGTTTAATGGATAAGATAGAATTCAAACCACTCCTGCTTAAAACTAGATAGAGAAGGAATAAGATTGATATAATTTGGGCAGCACTGAATGAAAAAAGAAGGAAAACTTGATAAGATGAAAAGAACTTCAAGAGATGGCACAACACCAAGTTAAATGGATAAGCAAGAAAAGAACACGATCCTCACAAAACGAGGTGATGGGTGAAGAGCACAATATCACAATGCCTCCGTAACTAAAGAATATAAGTTAGACGCTGGGATAAAGGGACGGAGAAGAAAATGCCAACTTCTGCCACAAATGAACTTGGAAAGCATCCTTGCAAAGAAGAATTGAACGGAGTTGTTGCAAAATCAACAACGAAAAGCACAAGCTTGATGTGGGCTTATGAAAGACAACTCAAAATTATGAGGTGACAAACGCCACTAAAGGAAGCCATTGGTTTGATTGAGAGCACCAAAAGATGAAAACTTCTTCACCGAGATGAGAAGGAGAAAATTGGATCATAGATACGCACCACAAATAGCAACATTCCCAATGGAAGGCTTTAGGTGAAATCTATATCAAGATACTCCAACGAAGAAATTATGATGGGTTGAAACAACTCATGATCGAAGAGAAAATGATGGTTTTGAATACCTCATTCTTGACAACATGTGAATCATGAAACACGAACTCAAATTGTCCGTAATGACATAACACCACCTCAAATGACAAGGTAGAATGAATTGCACTTCGGAATGCAAGAAGAAGAATGCTTGAACTCCTCAAAGCAAAACATGTGTTGAGCACCATGTTTATTTTGAGTATAGCTTGTCGGATCATAACTTCGAGAAAAATGTTGAAGAACAATTGAAGAATGAAAAGAATCCTTGACAAACCATCATGTAGAGCTCCATGAAGAACTCCATAAAAGGATGATAGAGAGAAACAAGTTTAAGACACAAGGTGAAACCTTGCAATGATTTAGATGGAGTCACATTATATAACCGAGAGAACTTGGAACTCCGAAAAGAAAGGTGAATCAACTCGAACCGAGAATTACTTCATCATGAACAATCTCCAAGAAAAGAATTGAATCACCTCGAGGAAATAAGAATAAGGTTTATTGCATGCTTATCCTTCATCAAATTAAATAGATGGCAAGCAATGGATTTTGCATACTACTTATTCCTCAGAGAAAGGATTAAGAGAGATATAGCTAAACTTGAGAATGTATTGATGGAACCACCGTGGAATTTGGAAACAGCGTAATGAATTAATATGATAACGAAGGAAGTGAAATCTTGAACGAACCACCGAAGAATTTAAAATGAACGCAAAGGCACAATTCACCGAAGAATTTGAAAATGATGTTGATACTTGAGGAATTTATATACAAGAGAATGAAGAGATCATGAACTGATTAGAGGATATTTGAATGATTCACCGTAAGATTTGGAGAACGATAGCTACACCGAGAATGAAGAATTATGACATGATGGCCTTCGGAGGAAAGAAATGGAAACAACTCATGAAATGCTCCGATGGGAGAAAAGAATTCCACAATCGAAAAACAATTATGAGAGGATGGCATCAAACTAGAACCATGAATCTTGAAGTGAATGGAGCAAGATTTAAGAGAAACTCTTCGGTCTTCAAATGCTGAGAATGACGAGAAGAAACACCACCAAATTGTTGAGATACTCCGGGATGAAAATTGGAAAGGTTGAACCAATGATGAAAAGAATTTGAAATATCTTGGAGAAAGACATATGACTGATGATAACCCATTCTTACGTCAAGCTTGGAAAAGAATTTGGGATAGCTCCGGAATAAATTAGAAGAGTCAGGTAAGATCCTGGGAAAAGACCTGTGGGTTAGGGCCCACTCAAAAGAAAACACCGTTGAACGATTTTGAAGAGAGGTTCCACCGGTTGAATTAAATGGCTTGAATGAGATAACAACCTCAATATAACTTGAACGGATCTAGAATGAAAAGACGAGCCTCCCGAGATATCTTCAACACCCGTAACAAATGAATAAAGTAGAAGTGAATGATTAAGAGGTGCATCGGCACGAGAAATCATTAAAACGAGGAAAGGAATATGATGAATATCGAAAGCTTGAATTGGATCCATCGAGAAGAAACAACAATGAAGGATGACGAACTTGACATCTGTGAGCATCTTCATGGGAAATCACCGATAAGAACATTGAAAGAAAAGAATGAAGAGACTTCACATGAATAAATGGATACTTGATTGAGAAATCTGAGTCCTTGAAGAAAAAGGGTGGAGGCGGAAAACAAAGACAACTTGGGACGGATGAAACAAACATCATTGAGAAAAACTTAGAATTGATCTCGCAAATGTTGAAATGATCAGATCCATTTAAAGAGAAGCACGCCGTTGGAAAGAATTGACATCACAATCTTGATAAACAAGAAGGATTAGCACTCATAGAAATATGAGAACACCGCTGAAAGGTATGGAATCAACACTTGACATTGAAGCAACTCAATACCACAACTCAAAACAAAACAAAGGATTTGGCTTGCGTATCGCGGAAACAAACATATGATAGAGATTTACCCAATCCCATATCATGCATCCGTCGGAAAGATATTCTAGGAGCTACTTGAATTTCACCTATAAACTCCGAAACTTTCTGGTTATGCAACTGGTGTTGGGGATACACACAAAATATATCACCCAAACTAACAATACCTAGATCCAAATTGTATCCATCCACAACACATAACCAAAGAAAACTCCGAAATCGTGGTAATTCAACCTTCTCGAAAAAGCATCCGTTATAAGTTGTGGCACATTCTCCACCTCAGCCCCAGCATCAAGTTATCGGGTTATCTCACCAACAACTGCATAAAAGAGAGATTCGACGTCGGCAAAACTCGTATTCCAGAATCTGCAACGATAAAATTGTGACGACAACACCTCGGAGCTCAACTCCCCGGACATCGCCACAACCCCTAAATGTCAGAGGCACCAAGAACAATGTTCTCATCACAAAACCATCGGAACGATTCCAAGATACCCGCGTGATCCAAAAAAAAATTAGTGAAATTTGAGGAGAGGAAAGTCAAAACATCTACGCCAGAGGCCTCACCAGAGCGAATTTAAGGACCGAGGAGTAAAAAAGAATCCTACTCCGATATATATAATCCTAAGACTCAAAATATATTTTTTCTAGACTCAACAACGGCCAACAATCAAGGGGCTTTAAGGTCGGTCGAGGCTCGATACTAATCTCAGTCACGCCTAAGATGCGACTCCTATCCTAAAGGAACTCAAGTTCCCACCATGATAGAAGCGCATCTTGAAGACGCTTTGCAAGGTGGATATCATTACATCAACATTACATAATAGTGGGGATACATATATAAGGCACGAAAAGCCACAAGAATACATCAACATCATATATAAGAACAACATCCCACCACGGATGAAACATAAATGTAAACTCAAACAATATCCACTCTTAAGCTAGCCCAGCGCCGACTCGAACCTATCCCTCGATCAAGAAGAAGAAGCGAAGAAGAACTCCAAAGGCAGCAAACATCGCCTCAAGATCATGATCATCGTGACAACCTGTACCGTGAATCGTGGTGAAGCAACTCAGAGCCACGAGGATTCAAAGAATCCCATTACCATGGGTATCAAGACTAGCAAAGCTTTATGGGTAAGGAAGAGGTAAAGTGGTGCGGTGCAGCAGCGATTAAGCATATATGGTGGCTAACCAACGCAAATGAGAGCGGAAGAGAAACAAAGGAACGGTCATCAATCTAGTAATGATCAAGAAGTGATCCTGAACTCCTACTTACGCCGTACATAACCGTTAAACCGTGTTCTCCTCTCGATCAACCCCTAAAAGAGACACTCACGTTACGCATTAACGGTTGGTGGTATTTTAATTAAGATCAACTTCGGTTTTCAACAACCGACATTAACAAATTCCCATCTCGCCACATAACCGCTGGCACGGCTCGAAAGTTTATACCTCTGGGTGTCCCAACTTAGCCCATGATAAGCTCTTGCGATCAACGGCGGATATTCCTTCTCCCTGGAAGACCTGATCAGTCTTGGAATCCTTGCCACAAGACATTTTCGACAAAGAATAAAACAAGACCAAAGAAATACTCGACAAGATACCGACAATCTCGATAGGAGCTGCACATATCTCGCTCTCGTGGCAACACCGGATGAGACTAGCTACGAGTAAAACCAAACCTCGGTTGTTTCAAGGTGCTGCCCCCCTAGTGTGCTGTCAGCCAAGACTTAGAGAAGCAATCGCCCGGGGGGGGCTAAATAGAAGATGACCCTTGGGTTGGTTAATCCAAGGGAAGGGTATAGGTGGTGGTGAGGCAAATGGTAAAACCAAGGTTGGGCCTTGGCCGAGGAGACTTATTCAAAGCGAATCGTCAAGGGGGTCCTGCACACCCGACCGCCAAGTAGGGACGCAAAATCCGGGAACATAACAACCGATATGACGAAAACTAGGGCGGCAAGAGGAACAAAACACAGTGCATAGGGCCGAGCCTTCCACCCTTTACCAAGTATATAGATGCATTAATAATATAAGATATATTGTGATATCCCAACAAATGAACATGTTCCAACAAGGAATAACATCTCCATGTTCCAACAAGGAACAAACTTCATCTTCACCGCAACTAACAACGCTATAAGAGGGGCTGAGCAAAGCGGTAATATAGCCAATCAACGGTTTGCTAGGAAGGTGCAAACAGGTTAGAGGTCGACATGGCAATTTGGGAGGCTTGAAGAGCAAATGATAGGTAGCGCGCATAGCGGCAGAACGTAAGCAACTAGCATAGCAATGATAGTAATGAGATCCAAGGTGACGGTCATCTTGCCTGAAATCCCGCAAGGAAGAAGAACGAGTCCATGAAGAAGACTTAACGGGAGTAATCGAACTAATCCTCACAATCGCAACATTACCGGAACCAAGAAGCAACACCGAAAGAAACAAACAACATGGTAAATGCACAAGCATAAACATGGCATGATGCACAAACAAGTATGATGCATTTCCGGTTTAATGAGGCGAGGTAATGGCATGGCAAAGTGCAACAAACAATGCTACAAGTTAGTGGAGCTCAATATGCAACGAGTTGTATATTGACAAAACACCACATGCAATTATTTAGTATGATCTCATGGCTACCAAACAATATTAAATGTTGTTAAACATGGCAAGAGGTGAAGTATAAGTAAACTATCTATTTAGGCAAGTTTAAATGAGGTCGGAAATAAGAAACAACAATTCGGAAATCATCATGCATATTTTAGATTTGGTATTGTTCTGCTATAAATCATATTTTAAGGTTGTTAAACAGGAAAATAAAGTGCACCACGCTAAACTAGGCATATTTCTACCCCATTTACATATGAAGTTTATTAAAATCTGAGCTACGTGTTATTTAGTCATGAATTAAAGCATTTTAACATGGCATTTGGGCAAAATTTAATCAAACAGCAATTTAAACATTTTAACATGGATGAAAATAGCAGATTATGAAACTAGATGCAATTCTAATCATTTTACATATATGACATGTTTAATTTGGATGCATGGATAATTACTTATTAACACTTTAATATGATGGCATTTTTCTGTAATTATGCATGCATAGGTTATTTAGCAAAATCGCCCAGAAAAAAAACGCCCACGGGCTGAAACTCGCCGCCCATCGTGAGGAAGAACAGAGGAAGGGGCATCGGGTGTGGCTCTCACCCATGGGTCGCATTGCCGTTGAGGAGCCGCCAATCTTGGGGCGCTGGGCCTGAGCGATTGAGCTGTGGTTACGGCTAACGCGGCCGGGAGCGATGACCCAGACGATGCAAAGCTACCGAGGTCGCAGAGCGAAAGGGAAGCAGAGGATGCAACGCGCTGCTTGGACTTTCAGCCACGACGAGGCGGAGATGACGGATCCGGGAGCGAAGATGGTCGAAGAACGGGTGTCGTCGATCCAAATGTCGATCGGGTCTCCGCCGAGGTACAGAGAGAGAGACAGGAAAATTAGAGGGAGATAGAAGTAGAGGGAGAAGGAAGAAAGAAGAAGGGAGATAGCAGGGGCGCGAGGTCCTGCATGGCGGCGCCGCTATGGCCGGCGCTGAGGAGAGGCGCGAGGTGGCCGGCGCTGCTGGATGTGCTCCGGTGACCTACGCGTGTGATACAGCGGAAGCAGGGTGAGCCGCCGGGCCGATGTGGAGGCAGGCGCCGCTTGGCGCGTGAGGCAGGCCGGGAGGGTGGGTCCACGCGCTCAAGCAGGGAAGCAGTGCGCTTGGCGAGGCCGAACTTGTCATGGGAGGTCGCGGTGTCCTGTTCCCCGCCAGATCGGGCAGAGGCGGGTCGGGCGGATTTGAGCTTGGGCAGCCCCGCCGCTCTCTGTATAGAGAGAGGTGGAGAACCCAGAGAGAGAAAGGGAAGAAGGAGAACTCGAGCGGAACAAAGAGACGAGGGAATGCCTGGCCGCATCTCCCTGCAGCGAAATGCTGATGAAGGCTGCGCGTGCCGGACGACTGGCCTGTGGATAGGGAGGAGGTGGTTGGATGGATCAGTGGACTGGTAGGCGGAGGCCGTGAGGAGGGGAGAGGATTTGGATCAAAGCGGCTTGGATCCCGAGGGAGAGGAGGCGCGCGGAGGATGGGGATGGGACAGCGGCCTAGGTTTTAGGGTTAGATCCCTGTATAAATAGCAGGTGGATTTGGCTAGGGACTATTTGGTACTTCCAATCGTAATCGGACGGGTTCTGGATAAATAGGCTAGGAGACCAAACAAAGAAAACGGAGATGTTTTATAGATGTTAGAGATGATCTGAAAGCTACGGTGACGACCGAGCGGTTCGGGTTCGGGCAAGTTTCGACGCGCATACCAGGGGGACCTGAGAGGTTAGTTGGTTTGACAAGAGGGAATGGAAACCCGTTGGTCTCGAACGCCAACAAAAGCAAGGGGACACGACGACTACGAACGGATGCAAGTTTTATGAAAACGATGTCGGCGTAATGTGCATGATGCCATGAGATGAAATGCATGACATGAATAAACTGCAAAACAAAATACAAAACCTCAACCACGGAGAAAATAATAAATCACATAGCCGGAAATGGCAAGAGTCGAAAGTACTAATATGGGAAAGTTGTATCCGGGCGTTACAGTCACGCTGCTGGAGTTCTCCTCAACTTCTCCTCTCTCTTGCTGTATTAAGAAGGAGGAGACATCCTCGGCTGTACGTGTGTTGAACGCCGGGCGTCTGCCCGTCGGCGCCAGATCGGATCTTCCGCGATTTGAATCGCCACGCAGTACGACTCCATCAACCGCTCGTCGATCGCCCGCTTAGCTTATCTTCAAGGGTATGAAGATGCTCCTTCTCTCGCTGCTAGCATCTCCTAGATTGATCTTGGTGACACGCTGGAAAATTTTGAATTATTGCTACGCTCCCCAACAGTATTTGGCGGATAAGAAGGATGACAAGGTGAATAAAGGTATATGTGATATACATGTTATTGATGTGTACCTTACTAATGCTCGCAGTAGCACTCGGTATTTGATATCGGTCCTGCTAATATTTGCAACTCAAACAGGGACTACGGATTGCTTAAGATTGGCTAAGGACGAGGTAACGATGCACATGGGAAATGGTTCCAAAGTCGATGTGATCGCGGTCGGCACGCTACCTCTACATCTACCTTCTGGATTAGTTATAGACCTGAATAATTGTTATTTGGTGCCGTTGTTGAGCATGAACATTATATCCGGATCTTGTTTGATGCGTAGACGGTTATTCATTTAAATCAGAGAATAATGGTTGTTCTATTTATATGAGTAATATCTTTTATGGTCATGCACCCTTGAAGAGTGGTCTATTTTTGTTGAATCTCAATAGTAGTGATACACATATTCATAATATTGAAGCCAAAAGATGCAAAGTTGATAATGATAGTGCAACTTATTTGTGGTAATCGCCGTTTAGGTCATATTGATGTAAAGCTTATGAAGAAACTCCATACTAATGGACTTTTGAACCACTTGATTATGAATCACTTGGTACTTAAGAACTGTGCCTCATGGGCAAGATGACTAAAACGCCGTTTCTCCGAACTATGGAGCGAGCAACAGATTTGTTGGAAATCATATGTTGTATGTATGTGGTCCGATGAATGTTGAGGCTCATGACGGTATCAAGTATTTTCTCACCTTCACAGATGATTTAAGATATGGGTATATCTACTTAATGAAACATAAGTCTGAAACATTTGAAAAGTTCAAAGAATTTCAGAGTGAAGTTGAAATTCATCATAACAAGAAAATAAAGTTTCTACGATCTGATCGTGGAGGAGAATATTTGAGTTATGAGTTTGGTCTTCATTTGAAACAATGCTAATAGTTTAGCAACTCACGCCACCCGAACACCACAGCGTAATGGTGTGTCCGAACGTCAGAATCAGATTTCTTTTACTAGATATGGTGTGATCTATGATGTCTCTTCTGATTTAGCGCTATCATTTTGGGGTTATGCTTTAGAGACGGCTGCATTTACGCTCAATAGGGCACCATCGAAACTGCTGAGACGACGCTTATGAACTCGTGGTTTGGCAAGAAACCAAAGTTGTCGCTTTAAAGTTTAAATGCGATGCTTATGTGAAAAGCTTCAACCTGATAAGCTCTAAACCAAATCGGAGAAATGTGTCTTCATAGGATACCCAAAGGAAACTATTGGGCATACACTTCATCGCAGATCTAAAGGCAAGACTTTTGTTGCTAAATTTGGATCCTTTCTAGAGAAGGAGTTTCTCTCTAAATATGTGAGTGGGAGGAAAGTAGAACTTGATGAGGTAATCAGTACCTGCTCCCTTTATTGAAAGTAGTTCATCACAGAAACCGTTCCTCGTGACACTTACACCAATTAGTGAGGTAGTTAATGATGATGATCATGAAACTTCAGATCAAGTTGTTACTGAACCTCGTAGATCAACCAGAAAGTAAGATCCGCACAGTAGTGGTACAGCAACCCTGCTTCGGAGGTTATGTTACTAGACCATGAAGAACCTACGAACTATGAAGAAGCGATGGTGAGCCCAATTCCGCAAAATGGCTTGAGGCCATGAAATCTGAGATGGGATCCATGTATGAGAACAAAGTGTGGATTCTGGTTGACTTGTCTGGATGATCGGCAAGCCATTGAGAATGAATGGATCTTCAAAAAGAAGACCGGACGACGGTAATGTTATCAGTTCTATAAAGCTCCACTTTGTTGCAAAAGGTTTCGACAAGTTCAAGGGATTGACTACGATAGAGACTTTCTCACCCTTAGCGATGCCTAAGTCCGTCTGCCAATCGCGTTAGCAATTGCCGCATTTTATGATTATGAAATTTGGCAAATGGATGTCAAAACTGCATTCTGAATGGATTTTGGAAGAAGAGTTGTATATGATGCAAACAGTAAGGTTTTGTCGATACAAAGCGAGCTAACAAAGTGTTCAAGCTCCACTCCATCCATTTATGGACTGGTGCAAGCCTCTCGAGTTAGAATAAACGCTTTGATAGTGTGATCAAAGCATATGGTTTTATACGCACTTTTGGAGAAGCCTCAGATTTACAAGAAAGTGAGTGGGAGCTCAGAGCATTTCTGATATTATATGTGGATGACATATTGCTGATCGGAAATGATATAGAATTTCGGATAGCATAAAGGGATACTTGAATAAGAGTTTTTCAATGAAGGACCTCGTGAAGCTGCTGATATATTGGGCATCAAGATCTATAGAGATAGATCAAGATGCTTAATTGGACTTTCACAAAGCACATACTTGACAAAGTTTTGAAGAAGTTCAAAATGGATCAAGCAAAGAAAGGGTCTTTGCCTGTGTTACAAGGTGTGAAGTTGAGTAAGACTCAATGCCCACTAACGTAAAAAGATAGAGAGAAGATGAAAGAGGTTCCCTATGCTTCAGCCATAGGCTCTATCATCTATGCAATGTTGTGTACCGCACGTGATGTGTGCCTTGCTATAAGTTTAGAAGGGAGGTACCAAAGTAATCCAGAGGGATCATGGACAGCGGTCAAGAACATCCTGAAATACTCGAAAAGGACTAAGGATATGTTTTTCGCTTATGGAGGTGACAAAGAGCTAGTCGTAAATGGTTACGCCGATGCAAGCTTTGACACCGATCCGAATGATTCTAAATCGCAAACCGGATAATGATTTTACTTTCTGAACGGTGGAGCCGTAAGTTGGTGCAGTTTCAAACAAAGCGCTGTGGCGGGATCTACGGTGAAGCGGAGTACATAGCTTTTGGAAGAAGAAATGAAGGAGTCTCGATGAAGGAGTTCATATCTGATCTAGGTGTCATACCTTAGTGCATCGGGTCCAATGAAAATCTTTTGTGACAATATCAGCAATTGCCTTGGCAAAGGAATCCAGATTTCACAAGAGAACCAAGCACATCAAGAGACGCTTAACTCCATCCGGGATCAAGTCCGTGGGATACATAGAAATTTGCAAGATACATACGGATCTGAATGTTGCAGACTATTGACTAAGCCTCTTCCACGAGCAAAACATGATCAGCACCAAGGCTCCATGGGTGTTAGAATAGAACATTACGGTAATCTAGATTATTGAATTTAGTGCAAGTGGGAGAATGAAGGAAATATGCCCTAGAGGCAATAATAAAGTTATTATTTATTTCCTTATATCATGATAAATGTTTATTATTCATGCTAGAATTGTATTAACGGAAACATAATACTTGTGTGAATACATAGACAAAATGAGTGTCACTAGTATGCCTCTACTTGACTAGCTCATTGATCAAAGATGGTTATGTTTCCTAGCCATTGACATGAGTTGTCATTTTATTAATGGGATCACATCATTAGGAGAATGTTGTGATTGATTTGACCCATTCCGCTAGCTTAGCACCACCATCGCTCAGTATTTTTGCTATTGTTTTCTTCATGACTTATACATGTTCCTATGACTATGAGATTATGCAAC
>JAHIAM010020973.1:0-12701 GCA_021605205.1 Aegilops longissima | reverse complement strand
GCATGGAATGAGTTCAAGAGCGGATGATAATTTTTTCTTGCGGTATGACCTCACAATGCAAAATCAATAAAGTGAAGGAAATTGGAAAGGCATTGATGATGGTGGTCCTTCCGAGCAACGAAATGGAGGTTCTTAGATTCTACTCCTCCATTCTCCCAACAAGATTCGCAAGACAAGGGCTAGAAACACGAGTGGTAGATGATGAGCACATCTCCCCTACTCCACCATCACAGGTGCTTGCTCTAACTTGGCACTAATATATGGGTTGCATGTTGGATGATTTCTAGCTTGTATTGCTTTAACTTTGTTGAATTGCATCCATTTTACACATAATGTGAATATGACATGTGTTCCTGCTTTACATTAGACTATATTCTGAATATCCCGACGTACTTATGATAAGCCACCTTTTGCCACGTGATTTGGTTGTGTCTTTATATGATTCTAGCATGTATGCTTCTAATTTGTTGAAACGCCATACGTTTGAACTTGGCGAGTGATATTGGTTGCATCTTTCATATGGTGTCTAGCTTTGGTTCTAATTTGCTGAAATGCCTTCCTTTAGTTATACATCAAGGTGTGAATATGTCACACCATCCTGTTTTTCATAATATTCCATCCCGCATCATGTGTTTGCCTTTATCCGGTAGTGTTCCGATTGCATGAATGAGTTCCAAGAGCAATTTTATTCTTTTTCTTATCGGTTTGACTTCACAATGTAAAATCATTACACTAGTAGGGGCCTATTGACCGCAAGGGTTTTAGTCCCGCCAGAACCGACCAAAGGGTCAAGATTAATACCGGTTTTTAGTCCGGCTCAACCAACGGGACCTTGGGCCTTCACGTGGCCGGCGAGCCCAGAGAGTTGGTCCCTGGGGCACCAACCGGGACCAATAGGCATCCCCACAAGATTTCGGGTGAGGTTTTTTTTTTTAAAGGGGGGTTGGGGGTTAATTTAGGTGTTTCATATATTGTGCATAGCTAGCTAATTAATAGAGAAAAGTGTCCCTCGTCCGTGTTGGTCGACGCAACGCATATACATAAAGAGAGAGGATAGCTAGACACGCAGCTAGCTAGTAATTAAAAATAAGATCGCCATGAAATATATGCATAAGAGAATGATATACCACCCTCCTTCTCCGAGATTGGTCGAACAACAAGTTCTCGATATCATCCACACACCGCCATATATACAATAATTATCTTTTACAAATATATAATCTCCTAACAACGGACGGTGGTCCAATAGTATTCTCCCCTTCAGATCAGGTTCAAGAAAGAATGCCGCCAATTCTCTTGAATTGCTCGATATCCGGTGCTAGGAGTTCATCCCGCTCCAAACATCTAATTTTAAGAAAGGGTCAAAATATATATATATATATATATATATATATATATATATATATGAATGAATGAAACTCAACACAAATGATGGTAATAAAATAAAATTGTGAATATTTTTATTTAACTTCATATTGTTTGTCGGAGTAGCCCTCTCAAGGTCGTGGGGGATGGACTCGCAAACGAGTATCCAAGAAATCATTCCCTTGTTCCTGCCACAACCACTTTACAAGAAATAGAGGTCAATCAAATGATAATTAGCAAGCATGCTAAATGGTATTGATGAAACTAGCCTTGAATCACTAGGAGATGCGGAATATGCTACTATATAGTACTTACTGGTGTCTAAATTGCGCTTCTTTTGTCCCGAGCTTTTTGGTGAATTTTCCAAGCCCTGCCATACAAAGAAAACAATTACTTGATATCGAAATGAACAAAGTTGGATATGGTGGATAATGATCGATTAACTTACTTCTAGCATTTCACCATGTCCGATACCCTTGGGATCTTTTCCTTGGAGTCTAAAAACCATTACTCCCTTCTCAAGCTTAATTCTAGGAGAATATAGTTGGGCACACACATGCATAACTCATCAATATTACATTACTATAACCTGGACTAATAAGGAAACCAAATATGCCACAAGACAAGAATACCACTTGAAGTTGTAAGGAAAGAGTATTATATCTTTGTGTTCATTTATTACCAACGAAAAGTAAGTTGGCCTCGATCTCTGCACAAATTTAACCCCTTGCATCTATGAGATATGTGTTAATGAACCCAATATAACCCACTTGTCTTTTCTTCAATTCGCGATCTTCAATCTGCATAATATAGTGAGGATAATTATAAATACATGCAATGAAAGAGCTGAGTTATATAGAGACTTAATGATGTAGTAGTACTACTTACGCAGTGAGCAGGTGACCGTTGCTTTATCGAGGGCCAATTGATTGAAAAACTGATAGAACTCCTCAAATGGAATAGGCAACAGTCAATTCCAAGGAGGTCATGCTCCTTTTAACTCTCACATACAAAGTACTCCTCCCCACTCTTTGCAGGTTTTCATGTACCAATCATGCAATCTTCGTGATCATCGCTGATAGAGAACTTTCATCTTTGACGAGAGGCTTCCGCATCAGATCTTTGTATCTCGCACTCCAAGAAATCATAATGTACATCGTCGAGGTAATCTGCAGATTGCCATAACCGGCACCATCCTATGATCGATATGTCTCTAGCGTGCACCTGAGCGGGGGCACGATTGCTTCGCTTGTTCGCCGAGCTGGGCAATTTGTTTCCCAGCTCATCATTCTTTCATCCTTTCATCACCGACAAGATTTCCGACCTCTCCGCTTCGCAAATGCCTTCCAATAATGCGCTCATAGTTGCCTTTCGGCGGAGACTTGGGTGGTTTTGTCGTGGCAGCCAGAGTGCACTTCGCTTTCACAGATCTACCTTCCTCCGGAGGTGGATGTTTTGCTTTCAACCCTTGAAACCAGTCATCCACTTCGTCTCGCACTTGCTTTTCCTCCTTCCTCCGACGGTAACTTCTCCGAGTCTTCGGAGAAGGACCGATTCTCCCGCCTTTTGGTGTACGCTAGACGCCGCAGAGAGACGGAGCGGATGTCTTTTCCTTGCTTACGAGGCGGAGGAGAAGGACTACGACGCGCCGGAGCAGCCGGAGCGGCGGCAGGTCTCTTCCGCCTTGCCAGAGGCGGAGAAGGAGGAGGCTGGCTGTCGGGCGCCCGGCAAAGGAGAAGGAGCCCGCGGCTGTTTGGCTCGCTTCGCTTTCTTCCTCCTCTCATGGGTTTTGTAACCCCTCAGTCCGAAATCCAGCCTTCCACGAAGGAGCTCGGCGGCTCGGGTCCGCCGTGGTGCCTGGATTCCCGAGGGCCATTGTGAGCTCGCCTTCTCCTGTCCTCGAACGAATCTTCCTTGCCGCGCGCTTCATATATTGTTGAAGCTCTTTGACTGGTATGACCAATTATTCGTCGCCCAAATGCACCTCCTCGTTATAGGGTCCGGATCCGCCCCAAGAACTAAGTCCGCAACGGGCTGGCGCATTGTCTCTGTTCGATCCCTTTATCAAGGGACATTTCAGCCTTGGCCCACTTAGGCCGGCTACGAGGTAGCCACCGAATGCAGGATGGTGAAGCTTCTTTCGCAGCTTTTCTCTTGTTTGTCGCCACATCTTTTACTTTTTTCCGATGTCCAGGGCACAAATGTGGGCCACTTCTCCGATCTTCTCATATTTGCCCTTGAATTCTGGTGTCTCATTTTTTTCGAATAACGATTGAGTTCTTTCTTCCAATTCCTGAATAGTTCCGCCATCTTCTTAAGAGCAAAAGACTTGATTAATGGCTGTATTATCGCTTCTCCGGATCATCCTCTAGCGGTAGGGTAAAATTTGACTTCAGCTCACCAAAGATCATTTTTCTCATATCATTGACACAAGACACCTCGTGGTCTTCATTCTTAGGCTTATACCATTGGTGGATGCTGATCGATCTTGTCCCAACCGTAACCCCGGACCGAGCAACAAATGCCTTCTTTGTTCGTAGGGTTCAATCGGGTTGCGTCGACGCGATTTGTATGATCTCAAACTTTTCATCCGAGCTCAACTTTTTCTTCGGCCTCGCCTCTTTACCAAAGTTGTGCTCGATCCGAGGGCTAGAAAAAGAACAAAGATGAGAGTTAATTAATATGTGTACATACCAAAACAAAGACAGAGCTAGTCAGCACAGGCTTAACTAATATATATACCGGCCGGACTGTTTGGTGATCACCGAGCCGCCCTCACGGTCACTTCTTCACCTCTCCTTCTTGCACCGCATTGGGTCATCGGAGCATGTAAATCATAGCCACTGCTTCTTCACCCTCTCCTTCCCACCATTGTTGTCATTGAGAAACATCAATGAGCAGACGGCATCACTTCTGTGTAATTATGTCCCTCAACAACGCTTCTTGTGCTTCATCTCGGGGTGTCCATAGTTTCTACAAATATTTACAACATGGCAATTATTATTCAAACATGACAGATATGGTTATATTAGTGGCAAACGAGAACTAGCTAGCTAATCACAATAAGGAATCATATTAGTGGCCTCACGCTACTTCTAGGGTTTGGGGTGGCCTCATAACGCTTCAAGGGTTAGGGGTGGCCTCAGAACGCTTCATGCTAGGAGGGTAACATCACCCCCCACGGTTGAAGCTATCGGGAGGGGGTCGGGTGAACACTACATCTATGTCCCACAGTGACGTGGGCATCGACGCTCATGTAGAGGGTCGGGATCACGAGCGTCGAGGGTCAAGGGTCGAGGATCGCAGGGTGGGATGTTTCAAAGTTATTTTCAAAGAGAGTCCGATAGATACTCGTTTGAAAGTTCAGCAAGAACCTTCCAATATCGTTATTTGGAAGGCCTTTTGAAATTGCAAAAAGGCAAATTATCCTATCCGACTCCATTCCGTAATAACTTTGAGGACTTCGCATTCATCATGCCATGGTTACTTCCGCCAATGATGAAGCCATGGATTTCTTCAATACTTTGACACTAGGAACCTCTCGACCTCGGCGATCCTCGACCCTTGAACCTCCGACCACCTCGAACCTCGAATTCCAGACAACCTCGAACCTCGATCCTCGACCCTAGAACCCTCGACCCAGATAATATCGACAACGCTTAAGGGTTATCGACAACACTATATACATACACGGAGAAATTAATGTTATCGGGAGGAGGTATATCGAATTCCACGTATTGAAGTTATGGAGGGGGTATATGGACCCCCTCGTGTTGAAGAACAGAGGGGTATATGAGATGACAGGAGAAGATCAAGAAAAAGAAGAAAAAAGAGGAGAAGAAGAAAGGAATAGAAGAAGAAGAAAATAGAATATTTTCTATTTTTCTTCTTCCTCTATTTTTTCAAGAAGAAAAAGAAGGAGAGGAAAAGGAAAATAAGAAGAAATTCTATTTTTCTTCTTCTCCTATTTCTTTCTTTCTTCTCCTCTCTTTTTTCTTTTTCCTCTTCATTTATTTCTCCCTCTTCCTCTCCTCTTCTTCTCCTTTCTTCCTCTTCTTATTTTCCTTTTCCTCTCCTTCTTTTCTTCTTCTTCCTTCTTTCTAGCTAATATATAAAACTCTTCTAAAAATGTAACTTTTGCATATATAAAACTTTTCTTCTTCTTCCTTCTTCCTTTCTTCCTTCTTCCTAAATATATAAAACTTTTTCTAAAATGAAACTAACCTAAAATTAATGTACTAAATCGAGTAACAATCGAAAACACCATGCATATTACAATTGAAAAATAATACATTCATACAAAAATATATAAAACAAGCATATAGATATGAAAAAATATGAAAAAGGAGGGCACCCGCGGCTAAGCTGCGGGAGGATGGCGGGTCGGGGCAGAGGCGCGGATGACGGCGTAGGGCGGGCGGGGCGGCCTGGGCAGGGGCGCGGGCGACGGCGATGGTGGGTGGGCGAGCGCGGGGAGGGGCGGCAGGGCGACGCGGTAGGGGCGCGGCGACGGGCGGCGAGACGATGGCGAGAAAGCACGGCGAAGGACGGCGATTGGGCGACGGGCGGCGGCTGGGCCGGCGGCGTTGGTGCCGGGACGCCGCTTGGGAACGCAGGGAAATCTAAAATTTCCCAAGTGTTTTCTTATAAGCAGGCATTAGTCCTGTCAGGCACCAACCGGGACTACGTCTTTAGGTGGCACCAACCGGGACTAAAGGGCCCATTAGTCCCGCTTGTGCCACGAACCGGGACTACTGCATTTTAGTCCGCTGGTGCCACCAACCGGGACCAAAGGCTTTGCTGCCCTCACGCCTAAAAGTTTAGTCCCACTGCTAGTGAGAGAGCCTCGAGAGTGGTTTATAAGGCTGTTGCACCCACTCTCGAGCTCCTCTCAACTGCAGGCTTCGGCCTAATCATTACTAGCTATGTGCCGGCCTACTTGGCCTCCCGGCCCTAATCCGCCCATGTAGGGTTTCTAGTCGATTCAGCCGGGGGCCCAAGAGGCTGCACTATTTTTTTCCAGTTTTTTTGTTTTGTTTTCTGCATTATTCTTTATTTTTGTTGTTTTTTCTTTATTTTTAATTTTTTTGCTTTTAGTTTTAGAAAATTATAAACTTTCTGCTCTGTTTTTTTGCTTTACTTTTTTATTTTATTTTGCTTTTTTACAACAAAATACTTATTGTTGCTATTTTTATTTTTTTAAGTTTTTGTTCTGTTTTTGCATTATTTATTTTTTGTTGTTTTTTTCTTTATTTTTAATTCTTTTTGCTTTTAGTTTTAGAAAAATTATAAACTTTCTGTTAGTGCCATTAGTTTTCAAATTTGAAAACACTTTTTTGTTTTCTTTGTTGCTTTATTTATTTTATTTTGTTTCTACTTACAACAAAATACTTATTGTTGCTATTTTTATTTTTTTTCAGTTTTTTTTGTTCTGTCTGCATTATTTAGTTTTTGTTGTTTTGCTTTATTTTTAATTTTTTTTTTTAGTTTTAGAAAATTTAAACTTTCTGTTAGTGCCATTAGTTTTCAAATTTGAAAACCTTTTTTTGTTTTTATTTGTTGCTTTATTTATTTTATTTTGTTTCTACTTACAACAAAACGGTGTGTAGAGGGACGGGCTTATAAACCGTGTGAGCGCCTTCAAATTCATAGTTTTCAAATGAACTCAAAAGTTGGCATAGCATGTGCATGTACAAAACGGACAATGGTATCATACTGCTCTGCTTCAAAGTTGGCATGGTATCATCATAATAGTTATGGAGAAAGTCTTCACTTTTTCTTCGCTTGTGTCGCTTGCTTATTGCGCCAGAACCATGGATAATCTTCATCGCTTATCGGATGCTTGGGTCAGCCTTGACTTTGAAGGGGGAATTTCATGAAACTTTTCATACTCTTCTTATGTCGCTTGCCTCCACTCCCGTGATGTCCCATTTTCCCAAAGAACCATGTGGCGCTTTTGGCTCATTTTATGATGTATTCGCCTCTTATCTTTTTCTTTTCTCGGTCCGGTAGACATGTCCTTCACATAGATAACCTGTGCCACATCATTGGCTAGGATGAACAGTCCCGTGTACCCAAGATTTTTCGATCCACGAGTCATTCCGCATCGGGTCTACCTATACCCCGCCCCCATGATTGACCCACTTGCACTTAAACAAAGGGACCTTAAAATCTACTCCGAGTCAAGTTCCCATATGTCTACTATGTAACCATAATATGTGTCATTTCCTTGTCGGTTGTTGCATCAAAGCGGACACCGCTGTTTTGGTTGGTGCTCTTTCATCTTGGTCAATCGGTAAAATGTATTCCCATTTATCTCAGATCCTTTCCAAATCATTACAAAAGATGGTCCCCTCGACAACAAGTACAGCTCATCACAAACAGGTTGTCACCTCCAGACGTGTTTCCAACCAACTCGCTGAAAGTCCCGATGTGTTCACATGTAATCCAATTCAGACCGCCCGGTGTTTGAGCGCAGATCGTTCTTGTGTTCATCGACATACGGGTCACCAAGGTAGAGTTCAGAGAACTGTAGTAGTGCTTGAGACCAAGAATATCCGGCCCCTCGCATATTATTGAGCCCCTTCCAAGCGCGTTTTTCCAACGGCCTCCCATACCGCGATTTAGGGAGACCTATCTTCTAAGGCCACCCGATGACATCCTCTCGCTTGATGGCCCATGGAGATGCTTCCTTCGCCTAGCGCGTTACTAACATATTTCTTTAGGACGCCCATGAACCTCTCAAAGGTACATATTGTGTAGAACACGGGCCCCGAATGACAATCTCGCCGACTAGATGAACTAGGACGAGCCATGATATTGAAGAAGGATGGTGGAACACCAGCTAAACCGACAAGATATTGCGCCACATCACTCCTTAGCGTGGTACGATTTCGATCAATCACCTTCCGAGACATTGCATTGAGGAATGCACATAGCTTCACAATGGCTAATCGGACGCTTTCCTCGAGAAGCCCCTCAATGCAACCGGAAGCAATTGCGCCATAATCACGCGGCAGTCATGAGACTTTAGGTTCTGGAACTTTTTCTCGCATATTTATTATTCCGCTTATATTCATTGAGAAGCCAATCGACCTTCATATCGAAGCAGGCATTGAAAGAATATTTCTTTCTTCTTTCAGAAGAGCGTAGCTGGCAGGACCTTCATACGCTTCGAGGCATGCCTCTTTTTGTGCAAGCGCTGCAGGTCCTCTCGTGCCTCGTGTATCTTTTGCCTTCCCATACACGCCCAAGAAGCCTAGCAGGTTCACTAAAGGTTCTTCGTCACGGCATCACGCCGATCAAGAGCGGACCTCTAGGTCTTTCCAAAGAGGGTAGGTCCCAAAATATAGATTTCTTCTTCCACATGGGTGCGTGATTCTCACGCCATTTGGAACAGCTAGTCCGCCGACCCTTTCCAAAGATTACGGTAAATCATTGACCATAGCAAGTACGTGATCACCAGACACATGGCGGCTTCTTCCGTGATCTACCTCGCTTTGAAATGCTTGCCTTTCTTTCGACATTGATGGTTGGTCGAAGAAATCGACGATGGCCTGTACACATTCTTCCCGCATCTTCCTGTATATACTATCGGTGTCAAGTAAACAGGAGTGCATGTGTGGTATCCCTTGTTTGTTCGTCCGAAGGTTACGAGAGCGGCCAATCGTTGATGGTCACGTAACAGCAACACCTTTAGGTCAAATTCTCCTTTTGTGCTCATCCCACGCACGCATAACCGCTTCCATTCCACAGCTGTAAAAGTTCTTCAACTAATGGCCTTAGGTACACATCAATGTCGCTGTCGGTTGCTTAGGGCCTTGATGAGAACTGCATCGTAATGAACTTCCGCTCATGCACATCCAAGGAGGAAGGTTATCATACATAGAGTCACGGGCCAGGTGCTGTGATTGCTGCTCGCTCCCAAAGGATTAATGCCATCCGCGCTTAAAGCAAACCATACGCTCTCGGTCCTTTGCAAACTCATCCCAAGATTTCTCTCGATTTTTTCCATCCAATCGCCGCCGGTGCTCTCAACTTCCCGCCTTTCTTACGGTCCTCACTGCGTCCATCGTGATCAACTTGGCATGCTCCCGCTTCAACAGACGTTTCAACCGTGGTATTATAGGAGCATACCACATCACCTTCGAGAACCTCTTCCCGGAGGCTCGCCACAACATCACTGTGGTCATCTCGCTCTGATCTTATACCACAATGCACCGCATACCGGCATGCTCAGATCCTTGTAGGCACCACGGTAGAGGATGCACATTAGGGCATGCATGTATCTTCTCCACCTCCAATCCTAGAGGGCATACGACCTTCTTTGCTGTGTATGTACGTCGGCAATTCTATCCTTTGAAGCTTCTTCTTCATTATTTTCAGAGCTTCTCAAACTTTATCGTGCACATCATTCTCTGCCTTCCATCGCAGCAATTTGAGTACGGTACCGAGCTTTGTGTTGCCATCTTCGCAATTGGGGTACAACCTTTTTCTAACATGCGATCGAACTTCAGCTTCTCTTTGAATTTCCCATTGTGTCCTTGCATCGACAATGACCCGCGGAGATCATCATCATCGCACATCGTCTGTTCCTCTTGATCTTCAGCTTCATTGCCCAAGACCGCAGTACATCGTCTGTGCATCTTGATGTTCAAGAGCATCACCGTATTCAGGGGCACATAGTTGTCATCGATTTCTTCCTCGCCGCCTTCCATCATAACCCCTATTTCTCCATGCCTCGCCCAAACATTATAGTGTGGCATGAAACCCTTGTAAAGCAGGTGGTGTGAAGGATTTTCGTCAGAGTAAGACTTCAGATTCCCACATATAGGGCATGGACAACACATAAAACCATTCTTCTTGTTTGCCTCAGCCACTTCGAGAAAATCATGCACGCCTTAATGTACTCGAGGTGTGTCTGCCACCGACATCCATTTCCGTTCATCTCAAGGCATTATATATAATTATGTGTCAAAATCATTACGTAACATCATGAATAGATAATTAAGTGACCAAATTAATAGAAGTTCATCATCACATAAAATCCAAAGTACATACATAGTTCTCATCTAACAACATAAAGCTCAGAGCATCTAAATTAATTAAACCATACATTGAAACTATGTAAAACATTTCAATGCGATCATAATCGCAACTAAGGTAATAACCGATCCAACGCATAATGATACCAAGCCTCGTATGAATGGCATATTTTCTAATCTTTCTCATCTTCAAGCGCATTGCATCCATCTAGATCTTGTGATCATCGATTTACATCCGCAACATGCAACTCCAATATCATCTTCTCCTCCTCAAGTTTTTTTATTTTTTCCTTCAAGAAATTGTTTTCTTCAACTAAATTTAACCTCTCACAATAGGGTCGGTTGGAATTTCCGTTCAACAACCTCCTAGATAAATAAAATCTATGTCACGTTATCGGCATAATTTTCATAAACAATAAATGAACCAATAGTTATGAAAAGATAATATATACCACATCCATATTTTTCCTTCGAAAGATGATAATATCATCGGGGGATACCAAAACCATCGCACTATATAAGATGCAATAATAAAAGTAAGAAAATAATACAAGTATCTATCTAAACAAACAAGTAATAATATTTTTCCTTCGTAAAGAAGATAAGAACAAGAGGCTCACCACGGTGGTGCCGATGAGATCGCGCTGGTGATCGACCGATGAAGACGGGACGGGCGTGACGGACCGCTAAACCTAGATAAATATTGAGGAAAATGGAGCTTGGTCGAGCTTGGAGAGGAGAAACCTAAGTAGTGTGGCTCTGCATTCCATCGAACACCTTGTGTGCATAGGAGGTGAGCTAGAGCACCACAAGTTCTCTCCCTGCCGAAAAAAAAGAGCAAAGGTCTCGCTCTGCGCGAGGGGCTATATATAGGCAGTATTAGCCCGTGGTGGCATGAACCGACTAAAGGGAAGCCTTTGTCCGGTTCATGCCACCAACCGGGCCAATAGTGGTGGACAAGGAGGACCATTGGTCCCGGTTCGCCCCACCAACCGACCAAAACGCCCGGACAACCGGGACCAATGGCCCACGGGTCGCCGCCCCTGGGCTCAAATGGGAATAGTTTATTGGTCCCGCTCGATTGAACCGACTAATGGGCTGAACCCCCGGACGAAAGCCCCCTTTCTACTAGTGACACAAGGAAATTTGTCCCGGGATGATGGTGGTCCTTCTAAACTCAAAAGGGGTCTCTCAGATTCTACCCCATCCTCCCAACAAGATTCAAACACAACACAAGGCTAAAAAACGAGCTGTAGATGATGAGCACATCCCCTACTCCACCCCACTGTGCTTTTCTAACTTGACACTATTATATGTGGTTGCATGGCGATGATGTCTAGCTTGTATTGTTTAACTTGAATTGCATCTCTCTTTAACATAATGTTGGGAATATGACACGGTTCCTGTTTCTAGAAATACGGTACATGATGAGCACATCTCCCACTCCACCATCAAAGGTGCTTTTTACTTGGAATTTATGTGGTGTAAGTGCATCTAGTGCCCTTAGTGACTTTTGGTGTATTGAAGACTTATAGGTTAAGGGACTAATTGTTTATGATATACACGGTCTATAAGTCTATGAGGAGTTTGATATTTACAGAAAGTCGACTTAAAATGAAGTTCTTCGATCAAGACTTTGATATTCAAGACTTTTCAAGACTTTGAAAGTGAAGAAATTGTGTGACCTTGAAGACTTGATATTCATTTGAGGAACATGAAGGGAAGACTTTGTTTTTGTAGTTTTTTTTCCTTCTTGAGTCATAGGAAACACCTACGTTAAAGGGGGTCGAGGAAATACTAAGGAAAAATTCCATTGATGCTCAACTCAAAATCCTACACCTACCGATCCTTCGAGTGAAGCCTTTGAAATTCATAGTTTAGTCAATTTCTTCGGATGAGACGAACTTCTTTTCCGTCGGAGGAATTTGTTCGACCGAGGAGTTAGGAATTAAAGGCGATTCTAACAAAGGAGGAACATGATAGCCCGAGGAATTTGAGAGTCAATTTTCACGGCCGTTGCTACCACTGTCCCAAAATATCTTATCCACCTAACGGTCATATCATTGAAGGGCATTTATGTCTTATCATGTCGGGTGCCCCTAGGCTATAAATAGCCCACAACCCACTAGCTGGTTGGCTGCCCGGAGAAACTTGACACTTGTCATTTGAGAGCAACCCATCCTCCGAGGACTTTTGAGCAAAATCATCGGTGAGGAAAACCAAAACCAAACGCCCAAAACCCAAAGTGATTGAGCATCACCAAGAGATTGGTCCATGGATCCGACGCTTGTT